>JARYHS010013631.1:106462407-106587471 GCA_031002005.1 Vandiemenella viatica
ATATAGATTATATTGTGTTAAAATATAAGTATAACAAAAAACTTTCGAACAATAGTGTGAAAACCGAATCTAGCGTAATAACTAGAGGAAGGAAAATTTTCAGATAAAATGTATTTTTTTTCTCCAAGTTAATATTTAGTACTAAAATAAAAACGGCTACAGCATTTCTACAGACGTGAAGACCCGTGCCTGCAAATCAAAGGATAAATGATAGTAATTACATAAAAGTATGTAAATCAAATATCGGTCGTGTTCATAATATAAGCAACAATTTTAACGCTATTCTAATATTACAAAACAGAACAAAATGTCTTCTGCGGAAATTGATAAAGTAAAAGTTCCGTGCCATACGGGGGTATGGGCAATAGCCAAGTCAGGTTACGAAGCGGCCAAAATGGAGCCACGTAGTTTACGGACGCTCCCTAATTGAACCGAATCACAGGGCAGAGCGTTACCGCTCACCCACCAAGTCCTCGGTGTGGAACTGCAGACTGACATTGAACATTTTCCAACAGGAATGCATTAAGGGGGCGTCCATAAATTACGTGAGGTGAAATAGAAGGGGGAAGGGGGTGTCCGGGGAAATCTCACCAAGGGGGAGGGGGTCAAAGGAAATCTAAAAAATGTCTACAAAACACAAAACACGGGAAGGCCGATTTTAGGGGGACATTTCGTCGAAAAGTGTAACCGGCTTTTGAAGGGTGAGACCTATAAGGGAAAAAAAAGGTCTCAAAAAGTTGAGACGGCGATTTCTAGGGGGGAGGGGGTGTCTCACGGACCAGATCTCACCAGAGAAGGGGGAGGGGTCGGACCAAATCTCACGAAGTCTCACCAGAGGGGGAGAGGAGGGTCCGGAAATCCGGAAAAATACCTCACGTATGGATGCCCCCTAAGCAAGCAAAAACTGTAAATGAAATAGAAATAGTTACAGCTAACATGTAATAACATACGGGAAAGCAATAAGAAAACCAGCTAAGAAGCTAAAAGGCCTAAAAAAACGTGTTCTTCTACCCAAGTTTCTTGCACAATCTGAACTTCTCATTTGCAGTGAACGCATATTCAAGAAATCCAGTGTTAAATCCGATGAGGCCATGACACAAGAAATGAGTAAACAACTGGTAATTTTCAGTCACATGTGAAAAATAAATGTCCACGTTAAAAACCATTCCATGAATAAAAAGAACTGTTGTCAAGCTTATCCGTCAACTTTTGTTCTACCACGATTGTTGACGCATTCTACAGCTTATCTTCGCCTTCCCACGCTCGCATTCCAGCATCTCCCATGACCACTTCCTCGCTTAACAACAGTGCACAACGATACAAGTTAAAGACAAGAATAAACGTTTGCTGAGAAATAATTTACCAAAAACGTTGAAAGAATTTAAAGTTGAAAATATGAAAAAGTGCAAAAGAAGGAGAGTACAGGAAAGGGGAAAAATGAGAGTGTAGGGAAATTGTCACCAGCGCGTGCGCTCCATGACAGTTAAATTGAACATTTAGTTCAGGTTATTAATCGCAAGGGAGCTTTGTCCTGAAAGCAGTTTCCTTACTTGTTTTGTGATTGTTTACATAGAAGCTTCTTTACCATTTCAGTTACTGCGTTCTACGGTAGTATCTGCAAACAAACATAGCTTTCTTTCTTTACTTACCATCCAACTTCCGCATTTGATATCCATAATATAGATCCCATCCAATCCACCATACACTCAAGCAAGGTTTTGCTTCACAATTACAGCAGATCCCTTGTACATATCTTTCTCCAGTTATTCAATCTCCCTATCGGCGGTTCACGGAAGTTAAAACGAGTCGAAGGTCCAAATTACCTCTCGAGTGTCCATCTACGACAAAGACTGATTCCATCACACGAACTAGAGCAAATATAACGGAGAACCAGAAGAAACCTTTCTTTGAAAGCGAATAAGAAGCTTAGTGTATAATGAATGTAACTATTTTAGAACTGGTAGGTTTTAAACCTACTTCGCACACGATTAGGTACAGTATATCAAAAGCTATATGATGAACATGTTGTTATGTTTGGAAATTACTCAACTGATTACAAAGTTTCAAAGCTTAGGATTTGGCCTAAAGTTTAAAATGCATATCTTTCATTGTTCAAACTAGGTCGAAGTAGAAAATTGATTTCTGATGAAAACAGTAAGGAAAAATTATATCATAAACCCATCTAACTATCGGTTATTCAGTCTCCAATTCTAATGGACTGCCGTAGTGCAGCGAAGGCAACGAGTAAGAACTTGATTTTCAGAGAAGATAATCGTGATGCGAATTGTTGAGAGCAGGACAGCAGAGTGTGCAGTAACCTTTTACGTTGTTTAATCACATTATTCGTTAGTAAATTTATGATAATAATTTACAATTCGATGAGCGTCTCTGGTCCACGTCGACAAAAGCTTATTTTATTATAGCATAGTTTACGGCTAAAAATATCGGTTCGTCATAAAATTTCGCGATCTGCGCTGTATTTCAAGAGGAGCGACTGCCATGGCGTAAAATTTCTGGAATTCACGGGTTAGTTGTCACCAACACAATTCAGATGATTACACCATCTTAGATCATCACCAATATGTAAAAATAAGTAGCAAAGTGGCGTTCAGAACAAAGTATCGAATAGAACCTGATGCAATCACCAATTTTCCCCCACTCCACAAAATTTAACCCCTTAACCTACGATTTAGATTCGAAGATGTTGGGCCGAAATTGTATACAAGCTCGCGCCGCGTTCGGGACGTTCGCACGACTTGTGTAAAACGCTAATTCGGGCAATCGTAAACATGACGGGCATCGCCCGTGGTAGAGCGGTCGCGGTACCAGAATGCTTTGAAATATATCATACCGTTACAAATTACTAATTTTATATTTTGGAGTTTTGTATAAATAAACATTTTGTAATACTTGCGTCCACCACAATTGCATCAGACTGTAATTGCGTATCGAATATTCCACGTAATATTCACATCTGGCCCGATCATCGTACGCGAGCTATGCCCGTAATATTTACTTCTGGCCCGATCATAGTACGCGGGCTATGCCCGTAATATTTACTTCTGGCCCGATCATCGTACGCGGGCTATGCCCGTAATATTTACTTCTGGCCCGATCATAGTACGCGGGCTATGCCCGTAATATTTACTTCTGGCCCGATCATCGTACGCGGGCTATGCCCGTAATATTTACTTCTGGCCCGATCATAGTACGCGGGCTATGCCCGTAATATTTACTTCTGGCCCGGTCATCGTACGCGGGCTATGCCCGTAATATTTACTTCTGGCCCGATCATCGTACGCGGGCTATGCCGTAATATTTACTTCTGGCCCGGTCATCGTACGCGGGCTATGCCCGTAATATTTACTTCTGGCCCGATCATCGTACGCGGGCTATGCCCGTAATATTTACTTCTGGCCCGGTCATCGTACGCGGGCTATGCTCGTAATATTTACTTCTGGCACGATCATCGTACGCGGGCTATGCCCGTAATATTTACTTCTGGCCCGATCATCGTACGCGGGCTATGCCCGTAATATTTACTTCTGGCCCGATCATAGTACGCGGGCTATGCCCGTAATATTTACTTCTGGCCCGGTCATCGTACGCGGGCTATGCCCGTCATTGTAGATTAAGGGGTTAAAAAAAAAACATCTACGTACGTATTTGCGCAACAAGGACAATTCTGGGCGCAGTGTACTGACAGACTAAGGGCATATTTAGATATTGCGAACTAAATGCTGAAATATCATAAACTACTAGTCTACGACGTTAACTAGAAAAGCTGTTATTTTTCTAAATAAGTTTCACATTTTTAACCTCCCAAAGAAATAAAGAAAGCAACACTAGCTAGGCACATGACACTTCATCAATGTCTGCTGCCTAAGCAATTAAAATCAATTTCTAACCAAGCTGCAGGTTGATAGTTTAGTGGCTGTGCATTGGGTGCTACTTGAAAGATTCGGTAAATGGCATGTATCGTAAAATTCATATGGAACCGCGTACATCCAATGATACAGCGAAATGTGTGACAATTCTACTTTTATTTAAACAGTAGGTCTACTACTATGTACGACTTGCCATTGCTAAAAGATAGAACTGTGCAAACAAAAATAAAGATTCACCGCATTCAAGAATAAGTACCGAAACCCGTCAGTAAGGGAATGTAATGATCTGAGGCGCTTAATGCAAACCTCTCCAAAATAACTCTTGGAATTGAGAAACAGTTTAGCTGGGAAGCAGCCAACAAGGCGAAGCTTTCAACAAGAGCACACTCAGCTTGTCCAAGCTATCAACACACTTACTTGCAATTTTTGTGAAGTTCATGACTGTTCATGATTAAGACATATCATCAAACTATAACATAATTTCCTAGAATTCTGATCCTTGTAATCCTTTGATATTTGACAACGGGGAAAAAACAAAGTATTTTCATTGCAGTTACATATTTGATACAATTCTAATTATTCGAGTACTCAGTCTAATATGAACAACTTCACAAGAACGTTACTTAAAACCTGATTGAGAAGTTGATTAGAATGCATGTACACCAAAATTAGTAGGTACTTTGTTGGTCACTTTCATGTTTAATCATCATAACATACTATCTTTAATTAAGGCAATCGAACTTCTTAGTTTTTTTAATGAAGTAACCATCCAAGCATTCATCTGTATTGATTTTGGGGACCAATAAAAAAATAATCTGGCTGGTCGGGTATGAATAACAAGTCCAAATGTTGCCTCTCATCCAGCAGGCTCAGTTGCATGCAGCAATCGTCTCAATGGACTGAGAATCAAAGCCATCGACCAATTAGACCGTCTACACTGATTAATCAACTGAGATGTTCCGTTAGACAGAAAACTGGAAACAAATAAATAAAAGAAAAAAATGAGTGACTGGGGTTAACTTCAGAAATATGGTAGTTATTTCAAGAAACACCAACATGGAAAACATAAGTAACGATTTTGTTTATTTTATTTATTTATTCATTAATTTATTTACTTTGTAGTTTTATAAGACACTAGATAGATTACTAAATAGAATATTCGGAGAAAAGAACATAAACGAGTCGATAATACAAAAATTTGATTTAGATACAACCAAAAACCCATCACATAATTTAATAAGAAATAAACATTATGCAAATCAGTGAATCCGACGCGAGAGTTTCCTTACACTACGGTCCTGACACTAGGTGTTCCTATCTGTCGTCTGATAAGGTGGCCTTCAGCGCGTCGCCATTGCTTCACAGAACCTTCGCAGATTACAAGCGACATTATTACGATTCACTTCATCGTGTTCTGACTGCAGGAACAATTCAAGGAGGACAACACATCTTCAGTGTTGCTGGGATTCAACATCATAATGTTACGGCTCAAACCCACAGAATGTCAAAGTTTTCTCTTTTCTGTGTGAAAATACCTACTCCAGTAAATATACATTAACTGAGGTGCCACATACAGTTTGCATACCGTCGTTATACTGCATGTAAGCTGATTGATAGTAGAGCTGCAAAAGTAACGAGAAATTCTGTACCCGTATGTATTCGTTACTAAACCAATAAATACCCGTCACTTTTGAATCGTTACTCGTTACTTTCGGTACAATCGAACACTAGCATGAAGCATCGCATCGCATACGGGACGACTTCGTTCGTAGTTGGTAAAGTTTAAGCAAATTGTTTATTTAATAAAATAAATTTAGGTAAGTTGTTTGTTTGAATAAAACTTAAAGTAATTAGTACATGGATCGTACGGAAACCTCTAAATGTACACTTGATTTGCTGTAATGAATTTTATATTCGAAAGAATAATTTCATTTCAAAACAAACACCTGTTTGCACAAACAAAAAGGGACCTGATCTTTCACCTCACTGTGGCATATCTAGTGACAATAACTAATAGCGGTTCTTCTTTAAAGTAGCCTACTCAAAACCCTGCATACAAGCCTGAAATGATAATGGGGCATGTTTTAAACAAATATTATAATCTCTTCAAAGTATTTCGTTTTAAATAGGAGGTTTCACCAACCACTGTCTTCCTTTACTGTTTTCATTTATTTTTGTCAATTCTTCATTCTTTTGTGATAGATTTATTAAAATAAAGGTGGACTTACCATCAATTCGGGCTTGCAGGCAGAGTGCTACTGACTCCCGCTTTGTTTCATTTTAAAAATATTAACATTCAAAATTTTTAAATTAATAACAAAGGTACAGGACAAACATGCGATTAGATTCGTAATTGTTGTTGCGTTATGGTTACAATAAACATTCTACATCAAAGGCAGTCCCGCGGTAATAATACAACAACTAACACCAGGCAAAAGGTATAAAGTCATTGCACCTTGTTCTTTCTTTAGGAATTCTGGAACGGCAAAAAGGACTGCTAGATTTGTTTCTGGAAATTATTGCAGAACGTAATCAGTAACAGATATGATAAAAGAGCTCCAATGGGATTCATTGCAAAACAGGATGAGGCTGAAGAAGTCATCGGAGTGTACAAGCGTATATTGATGATGAGGATTGGAAAGATATTGATGTAAAAATTAAAAGTAATGCTTGTTAGGGAAAAGATGAACATGACCACAAGCTGGCACCCGATTTCAGGCACAAGGGTGTAGGAAGATTCTCATTTTTAGGTAAGGGTGTCAGGGATTGGAATAAGTTACCGAGAGAAATTATGAATAACTAGCTGGTACCCACGACTTCGTTCGTGATTGTAAAGAATTCATATTGACAGCTATAGACATCTACCCAACCTAGTGCACGATGGGAGACTCGATACTATTACCACACACAAATACCAGTCTTCTGCGCTATGTAGTTCCGGCAGCAAGGTAAAATTTACGGATACACACAAGTCTTTGGATGAAACACGAAAATATTCATGATCGACCAATTTCAAACACCATATCTCACACACTCCCACAGTTACCGAATTTCGGCCAACATTGTGATCGATGGGAGACTCTGTGTTACTACCACACACAAACGCCAGTGATCTGCGATTGATAGTTTTCACTTAAAAGTGATACACCATGGTACATGCGTCTTTGGCAGAAATATGAAATTGCCGCAGGTCGACCATTTTCATCCCCCATATTTTTCACACCCCCATAGCTACAGACATCTAACAACCATAGTGCATGACAACAGACACGATTCTACTACCACACATAAACACCAATACTCTATGCTATGTAGTCGTGGTAGAAAAGTGAAATCTGCGGAGACACATGCCTTTCGTCGAAATACGAAAATATCCTTGGTCGGCCACTTACAACGACCATATCTACCACAGTACCACAGTACCACAGTTTCTGAAATTCGGCCACTGTTGTGATCGAAAGGTGACTCTGTGCTACTACTACACACAAACGCCAGTTATCTGTGACCTGTAGTTTTCGCTGAAAAGTGATACACCATGACACTTTTGTGTTTGGCAGAAGTATGAAACTGCCACAGGTCGACCACTTTCAACCCACATATCTCCCACACACCCATAGCTACCGACATCTAACAACCATAGTGCACTACATGAGATACGATTCTACTACCAAACACAAACACCAATGCTCTATGCTATGTAGTTGTGGCAGAAAAGTGACATATGCGGAGACAGTCGAAATACGAAAATATCCTTGGTCGGCCACTTACAACCACCATATCTACCACAGTACCACAGTTTCTGAAATTCCGCCGCTGTTGTGATCGAAAGGTAGACTCTGTGCTACTACTACACACAAACGCCAGTTATCTGTGATCCTATAGTTTTCGCTGAAAAGTGATACACCATGACACTTTTGTCTTTGGCAGAAGTATGAAACTGCCACAGGTCGACCACTTTCAACCCCCATATTCTCCCACACCCCCATAGCTACCGACATCTAACAACCATAGTGCACTACATGAGATACGATTCTACTACCAAACACAAACACCAATGCTCTATGCTATGTAGTTGTGGCAGAAAAGTGACATATGCGGAGACAGTCGAAATACGAAAATATCCTTGGTCGGCCACTTACAACCACCATATCTACCACAGTACCACAGTTTCTGAAATTCGGCCGCTGTTGTGATCGAAAGGTGACTCTGTGCTACTACTTACACACAAACGCCAGTTATCTGTGATCTATAGTTTTCGCTGAAAAGTGATACACCATGACACTTTTGTCTTTGGCAGAAGTATGAAACTGCCACAGGTCGACCACTTCAACCCCCATTTCTCCCACACCCCCATAGCTACCGACATCTAACAACCATAGTGCACTACATGAGATACGATTCTACTACCAAACACAAACACCAATGCTCTATGCTATGTAGTTGTGGCAGAAAAGTGACATATGCGGAGACAGTCGAAATACGAAAATATACTTGGTCGGCCACTACAACCACCATATCTACCACAGTACCACAGTTTCTGAAATTCGGCCGCTGTTGTGATCGAAAGGTGACTCTGTGCTACTACTACACACAAACGCCAGTTATCTGTGATCTATAGTTTTCGCTGAAAAGTGATACACCATGACACTTTTGTCTTTGGCAGAAGTATGAAACTTGCCACAGGTCGACCACTTTCAACCCCCATATTCTCCCACACCCCCATAGCTACCGACATCTAACAACCATAGTGCACTACATGAGATACGATTCTACTACCAAACACAAACACCAATGCTCTATGCTATGTAGTTGTGGCAGAAAAGTGACATATGCGGAGACAGTCGAAATACGAAAATATCCTTGGTCGGCCACTTACAACCACCATATCTACCACAGTACCACAGTTTCTGAAATTCGGCCGCTGTTTGTGATCGAAAGGTGACTCTGTGCT
The DNA here is from genome assembly GCA_031002005.1 of Vandiemenella viatica. Lineage (NCBI taxonomy): Eukaryota > Metazoa > Arthropoda > Insecta > Orthoptera > Morabidae > Vandiemenella > Vandiemenella viatica. The sequence continues at coordinate 106,471,246 of JARYHS010013631.1, forward strand.
ACTTACTACACACAAACGCCAGTTATCTGTGATCTATAGTTTTCGCTGAAAAGTGATACACCATGACACTTTTGTCTTTGGCAGAAGTATGAAATTGCCACAGGTCGACCACTTTCAACCCCCATATCTCCCACACCCCATAGCTACCGACATCTAACAACCATAGTGCACTACATGAGATACGATTCTACTACCAAACACAAACACCAATGCTCTATGCTATGTAGTTGTGGCAGAAAAGTGACATATGCGGAGACAGTCGAAATACGAAAATATACCTTGGTCGGCCACTTACAACCACCATATCTACCACAGTACCACAGTTTCTGAAATTCGGCCGCTGTTGTGATCGAAAGGTGACTCTGTGCTACTACTACACACAAACGCCAGTTATCTGTGATCTATAGTTTTCGCTGAAAAGTGATACACCATGACACTTTTGTCTTTGGCAGAAGTATGAAATTGCCACAGGTCGACCACTTTCAACCCCCATATCTCCCACACCCCCATAGCTTACCGACATCTAACAACCATAGTGCACTACATGAGATACGATTCTACTACCAACACAAACACCAATGCTCTATGCTATGTAGTTGTGGCAGAAAAGTGACATATGCGGAGACAGTCGAAATACGAAAATATCCTTGGTCGGCCACTTACAACCACCACTATCTACCACAGTACCACAGTTTCTGAAATTCGGCCGCTGTTGTGATCGAAAGGTGGACTATGTGCTACTACTACACACAAACGCCAGTTATCTGTGATCTATAGTTTTCGCTGAAAAGTGATACACCATGACACTTTTGTCTTTGGCAGAAGTATGAAATTGCCACAGGATCGACCACTTTCAACCCCCATTATCTCCCACAACCCCCATAGCTTACCGACATCTAACAACCATAGTGCACTACATGAGATACGATTCTACTACCAAACACAAACACCAATGCTCTATGCTATGTAGTTGTGCAGAAAAGTGACATATGCGGAGACAGTCGAAATACGAAAATATCCTTGGTCGGCACTTACAAACCACCATATCTACCACAGTACCACAGTTCTGGAAATTCGGCCGCTGTTGTGATCGAAAGGTGACTATGTGCTACTACTACACACAAACGCCAGTTATCTGTGATCTATAGTTTTCGCTGAAAAGTGATACACCATGACACTTTTGTCTTTGGCAGAAGTATGAAATTGCCAACAGGTCGACCACTTTCAACCCCCATTTCTCCCACACCCCCAATAGCTTACCGACATCTAACAACCATAGTGCACTACATGAGATACGATTCTACTACCAAACACAAACACCAATGCTCTATGCTATGTAGTTGTGGCAGAAAAGTGACATATGCGGAGACAGTCGAAATACGAAAATATACTTGGTCGGCCAATTACAACCACCATATCTACCACAGTACCACAGTTTCTGAAATTCGGCCGCTTGTTGTGATCGAAAGGTGACTCTGTGCTACTACTACACACAAACGCCAGTTATCTGTGATCTATAGTTTTCGCTGAAAAGTGAATACACCATGACACTTTTGTCTTTGGCAGAAGTATGAAATTGCCACAGGTCGACCACTTTCAACCCCCATTTCTCCCACACCCCCAATAGCTTACCGACATCTAACAACCATAGTGCACTACATGAGATACGATTCTACTACCAATACACAAACACCAATGCTCTATGCTATGTAGTTGTTGCAGAAAAGTGACATATGCGGAGACAGTCGAAATAACGAAAATATCCTTGGTCGGCCACTTACAACCACCATATCTACCACAGTACCACAGTTTCTGAAATTCGGCCGCTGTTGTGATCGAAAGGTGACTCTGTGACTACTACTACACACAAACGCCAGTTATCTGTGATCTATAGTTTCGCTGAAAAGTGATACACCATGACACTTTTGTCTTTGGCAGAAGTATGAACTTGCCACAGATCGACCACTTTCAACCCCCATTTCTCCCACACCCCCATAGTTACCGACATCTAACAACCATAGTGCACTACATGAGATACGATTCCTACTACCAACACAAACACCAATGCTCTATGCTATGTAGTTGTGGCAGAAAAGTGACATATGCGGAGACAGTCGAAATACGAAATATCCTTGGTCGGCCACTTACAACCACCATATCTACCACAGTACCACAGTTTCTGAAATCGGCCGCTGTTGTGATCGAAAGGTGACTCTGTGCTACTACTACACACAAACGCCAGTTATCTGTGATCTATAGTTTTCGCTGAAAAGTGCTACACCATGACACTTTTGTCTTTGGCAGAAGTATGAAATTGCCACAGGATCGACCACTTTCAACCCCCATATCTCCCACACCCCAATAGTTACCGACATCTAACAACCATAGTGCACTACATGAGATACGATTCTACTACCAATACACAAACATCAATGCTCTATGCTATGTAGTTGTTGCAGAAAAGTGACATATGCGGAGACAGTCGAAATACGAAAATATCCTTGGTCGGCCACTTACAACCACCAATCTACCACAGTACCTACAGTTGCTGAAATTCGGCCGCTGTTGTGATCGAAAGGTGACTATGTGCTACTACTACACACAAACGCCAGTTATCTGTGATCTATAGTTTTCGCTGAAAAGTGATACACCATGGACACTTTTGTCTTTGGCAGAAGTATGAAACTTGTCCACAGGTCGATCACTTTCCAACCCCCATTTCTCCCACACCCCCATAGCTACCGACATCTAACAACCATAGTGCACTAGAGGAAATACGATTCTACTACCAAACACAAACACCAATGCTCTATGTTATGTAGTTGTGGCAGAAAAGTGACATATGCGGAGACAGTCGAAATACGAAAATATACTTGGTCGGCCACTAGCAACCACCATATCTACCACAGTACCACAGTTTCTGAAATTCGGCCGTTGTTTGATCGAAAGGTGACTCCGTGCTACTACTACACACAAACGCCAGTTATCTGTGATCTATAGTTTTCGCTGAAAAGTGCTACACCATGACACTTTTGTCTTTGGCAGAAGTATGAAATTGCCACAGGTCGACCACTTTCAACCCCCATATCTCCCACACCCCCATAGTTACCGACATCTAACAACCATAGTGCACTACATGAGATACGATTCTACTACCATATACAAACACCAATGCTCTATGCTATGTAGTTGTGGCAGAAAAGTGACATATGCGGAGACAGTCGAAATACGAAAATATACTTGGTCGGCCAGTAGCAACCACCATATCTACCACAGTACCACAGTTTCTGAAATTCGGCCGCTGTTGTGATCGAAAGGTGACTCCGTGCTACTACTACACACAAACGCCAGTTATCTGTGATCTATAGTTTTCGCTGAAAAGTGCTACACCATGACACTTTTGTCTTTGGCAGAAGTATGAAATTGCCACAGGTCGACCACTTTCAACCCCCATATCTCCCACACCCCCATAGTTACCGACATCTAACAACCATAGTGCACTACATGAGATACGATTCTACTACCAAACAGAAACACCAATGCTCTATGCTATGTAGTTGTGGCAGAAAAGTGACATATGCGGAGACAGTCGAAATACAAAGATATACTTGGTCGGCCACTTACAACCACCATATCTGCCACAGTACCATAGTTTCTGAAATTCGGCCGCTGTTGTGATCGAAAGGTGACTGCGTGCTACTACTACACACAAACGCCAGTTATCTGTGATCTATAGTTTTCGCTGAAAAGTGATACACCTTGACACTTTTGTCTTTGGCAGAAGTATGAAATTGCCACAGGTCGACCACTTTCAACCCCCATATCTCCCACATCCCCATAGCTACCGGCATCTAACAACCATAGTGCACGACAGGAAAGACGATTCTACTACCACACACAAACACCAAAAGTATATGTTATGTAGTTGTGGCAGGAAAGAGAAGTATACGGAGATACGAATTTTTGGTCGAAATATGAAAACGCCCTGCACTGACCAACTTTAATCATTATATCTCCCATATCCCCACAGCTATCGGCATTCGGCCAACGTTGTGCACGAGAGGAAACTCCATGCTACTTCCACCCACAAACATCAGTGATCTGTGCTAGGTAGTGGTGGCTGAAAAGTGAAATATAGGAAAAAAACACGTCTATTTTTATATATATATAAGATTATATACCATTATGTCATCTGCAAACCATCAACACAATTATTCATTAGAATGACGTATAACCCTTTTATAACTGTTTAAAAAATTATCTAGTATCTGGAAAACATAATAAAAATTACTTGCCCGATTCACCTTTCTTAACATCGCAGTTAATTTCCAGAAATAAATTCTGCTATTGAGCCGCCAATTGTATTTCGTAATCAAGCAAACATTTTACCAGCATTCGTTTGTTCCTAAAATGTGCGCCTACTCCAATTGATTAAACGAAAAGTAAGGCAACAGTACTGCGAGTTTAGAAGAGTCATTCAGATATTTAAGATTCGGAGAAGAGTGGATAGCCTTACGTCCACAACGACGTTCTCTTGCTTCACATAAAAAAAAAAAAAATCCTTCCTTCCAATTTCAGCTGAAAATGTCGGTGTTGACAATCAAATAATCGGCATTTAATGTTTCGTGATATAAGAAGGTGAGTGTGTATGACTTCGTAACAACCAACACTTTTTAATTTTTTTTTTTTACTTGTTCTCAGTTTCTAGTCAATCGAACATTTATTTAGAACCGCGTCTCGTGTGTAAATAGCTACTTAATCGCGGATGTCATAATGAAAGACAATGCGCGTCAACGCGCCGTCAAATTGGGTCGAGACGGTACAATGGATCCAAATTCAGACCGAGGGAAAATCTTGCGACGGTTCCCAATTTATTGCTCAACTAGATGTTACCCGCGAATTCGTACGCGTGGACTTAGAATTTCATTGCCATAATTGGATATAGAAAGCTGTTAGTAACGTAAGATTTGTCCCAAACAACACCGAGTCGGCATAATACGACAGGAAAGCCATCACTATGTCATTCCACCGAAGAACCTGTCTCATGAAGAGAATCAATTTCCAGCACATTTAAAAACAGAAAAACAAACGAAGGTGCAGGGATGTTGGGGGGGGAGGGGGAGGTGTAGTTTAAGTGAGGGCAGCTTTATTTCAGCTTGATCTTTTCTTCTTTCTTCAGCATGAGCAATAGATTCTTGTTTACTACTAATAACTTTAGCTGGTCGTGCTCTTCAAGAACTACATCTTAGGCCAGGTTTACACCCGCAAGGCAAAAAGAAGACAAAATAAACTGGCGCAAGAAATTTTTAGGCACACACAAAGTAATAGTACAGTGCAGAGCAAATCGACATCTATACTACATTGTAAGTTTTGTCTCTAAACGAAATTTACTAACAAATCATACACTAACAGACTGCTTGAACAACCGACGTAACATTACAGACTAACGCTTCTGTCTGTCACCATTCGATAATTCTCAAAATTTCGTGACTAAAACTACTATGCATTCCGAAAAAAATGTCCTGTGTCCCTTCCTACAAATACAAATTATTTCCTTGTCAAATTCCATCAATATCGGTATAGCCATTTTAGCCGTCAAAACGTAACAAAATGCAGAGGCTTACTTACACATTTACAATATTATTAGTGCAGATCAAACTTACTGCGAGAGAAACAACGCCGGAGGGAGAAATATAGCGTAAAAAAGTGTACACCTACGGCATTGTTAGACCGCATACGATTTGTGAAGCATTGCTCCCCCTAAATTTGTCGTATCTACAGTTTAACATGGAATCCGAACAACTGATCGTCCAGGCGCGGCTCATACAATCAAAAACAATTTTAAAAATTTATGCTTCCACAGGGATCAAACCGGAGACCCCGCTCCAAGCATCAGTAACTAGCGCATTAACCACTGAGCTACTAAACTGATATACCAGAAGGTATTGCAGAGACGTGCACATCCTATGCGTCTATTGCTGTTCAGTAATTTTTCAAAGTGATATGACAATATATATTATTTCCACAGAAAAAAAGTATCTTATGTCGATCCTAACCAAATAGCATATCGTTGTCAAATTTCATCACGATCGGAAGAGCCTTTTAGTCAAAGAAACGTAACAAACAGACAGACAGAGTTATTTTGCATTTATAATATCAGTATAGATAACTGCACAACTGACAAACAAGATAACACTAATCACACAGAACAAAAGTAACATCTTTCACAGACAGATGGCACTAGTGCTGCCACTCGGCGGCGACAGAAACCGTGACAGCGGGTGGTACATAGAGTTGTCGCACTCGTACAGTAAAAGCAAACCCTGTGGAACAGCGGGGAAAATTCTAGTAAGAAAAATATCTATTTACAAATATACTCTGCCAGAAAATGAGAGCCTAGTTCCGGCCACTAATGGCGTATATCCGTTCACAAGGAATTCTACCTACGAAATGTTCCCCTTTGAGGCCGTAATCTCAGTAGTAGGAAGATATGAAGCAGTTGAAGCGCCTTGCGTGTGGCAGCCCCACTTTGTGCACTTATGCTGATAGCTGGTATCTCGGGCCTTAGAAGATAATTGGCTGTGCGTCTGATATGTCCCTCGCGGGGACTTAAAGGGATCGAAGGAAAAAAAAAAAATGAAAAAGAAGAAATCCTGGTATTATAATTAACAAGAGGGCAAATATTTTATATATATATATATATATATTTCCCTATATTTCACATTTCAGCCGCCACTACCTAGCAGAGATCACTGGTGTTTGCATGTGGTAGTAGCATGGAGTTTCCTATCGTGCACAACGTTGGCCGAATGCTATTAGCTGTGGGGGTGTGGGAGATATGGCGGTTAAAGCTGGTCGATGTGATATTTCTACCATAGACTTCTCTTTTCTGCCATAACTACGAAGCACAGACCATTGGTGATTGTGTGTGGTATTAACCTCAAGTCTCCCACCGTGCACCATGGTGGTGTCATGTCGGTAGCTATGGAGGTGAGGGAGATATGGTGGTTGCAATTGGTCGACGGAGGGTAATTTCATATTTAGAAAAAAGACATGTGTGTCCCTATATTTCACTTTGTAGACATAAATATCCTGAGCATATCACTGTTGTTTGTGTGTGGTATTAGCCTCGAGTCTCCCATCGTGCACTATGGTGGTTACGTGTCGGTATCTGTCATTCAAATTTCTTTGAACGAAGTCGTGAGCATCAGCTAGTGTGCTAAAATAAGGCTGCTCTATGAATCTGGAAGGAACTGACTACCATTCAGAGACTAAACATTTTACGTAAACTAGTTGCTGTAGATAATCAGGTGATAAAAACGAAAGTACAATACACTGAAATGCGTATCAATTAGGAAGGAAGGAAGTAAACTAAACGTGTTGGTAAAACTGTGGAATCTGGTCAGTGTAGGGTTGCCTTATTCCATTCCACGCCGAAGAAAATTTTGGGAAAGATTCACAATGCTCCAATTAATTTAATTTAATTAATTGCAATGGAGCACAGGCTCCGGTGGCAATTTCCCTACACACCCATCTTCCCCCTATCCTGCACCTACCCACATTTGCCCTCTACAAATTTTATCTTTAAATTCTTTCAAAGTTTTCGGTAAATTATTCATCATTTCTCTTGGTAACTCATTCCAATCCCTGACACTCTTACCTAAAAAAGAGAATCTTCCCACACCCTTGTGCCTGAAATCGAGTGCCTCTTTTCCCTTCATACCTATTGCAATATCTTTCCATGCCTCATCGCCAGTATATGCCCTGTACACTCCCATGACCCTCCTCATCCTCCTCGTGTCTTGCAATGAATCCCATTCCAGCTCCTTTATCATATCCGTCACTGATTGCATTCTGCGATAATTTCCAGAAACAAATCTAGCAGCCCTTTTTTGCACCGTCTCCAACTCCTGTATTTGATACGTAAAATGAGGGTCCCATACTACACTACCATATTCGAGCACTGGTCTGACCAAAGTTTTGTAACGCAATTCCTTGACTTCTCTCGTACATCCCCTCATCACTCTCTCCAACAAGTGCAGAACTTTGAAACCTTTTCCTACCACCTGTCCTATGTGTCCTGCCCAGTTAAGTTTGTTATCAAAAGTAATTTCCAAGATATTTACATTTCAAGTCTTCAGCAAGCAATTCTTTCCCCACCTTATATTCATAATTAACCTTTTGTTTTTTATTTGTGTATCTAATAAGCTGACTCTTCTTTGTATTTATCTTCATTCCATGTTTACCAACCCTAATTAGATATCCTGTCCAGATCACCCTGCAACTGTTTACAATCCTCTATCATTTTGATTCTTTTATACAGCATTATGTCATCTGCAAACAATCTAACTTCAGACAGTAAACAATCGAAAATTGCTTGACAAAGCAAACCATGACTCTGAGAGAATATGAAATACAATCACACACAAGTAAAATTAATTTCAACTGTACTTCCTATGGTTTCCATATTAAACTGTAAATGTCAAAATGAACAAATATCACACAGATGCTGCTGAAGAGCATATAAAAAAAATGAATTGAAACGCTTACGATGAAAAAATAAAAATAAACGACAATTCAATTGCATTGGCTAATTATTAATGTACAAACGGTGCACGGTTATTCGATTCCCGTTCTTGCCATTGAGATTTTGTTTTTTCACAGGTAAATATCGGAATGGTTACTTAAACATGCTATAGCCGAGTTCCTTCGGGTTCTTTGATGCCAGTCTTCTCCCTGTTCTGACGACTACTACATCGAAGAGCTATAAAAAGTACGAGAGACATTCTTTAATCTGTCACCGCTTATGTCCAGTTTGTGTGTACTTGAACTAAGTAACGAAAGATAAAGTTTGATGTGTAATAAACATTCAAGGAGATATACTCAACATATACTTTATGCTACAAGTTGACTAAAACAGATAGTAATTTATAAACAGCATTATAGAACGACAGAAAGGATTTTTAGTTTATGAAGATTAAGTAAACTATTCAGATTTTTCATAGGAAAAAATAGCGCTATACATTTTTTCATTCAGGTTTTATACCTATTTGACGTCGAGGTCATTAGAGATGAAGAGGAATGTGGACAAAAAACCGGGAAGGAATTCAGTCGCAGCCTTCTGAGGAAACTATCCCGGCATTCTCCTGGACTGATTATGGGAAACCATACAAAACCGAAATCTGGAGGCCGGACGAGGATTTCAATCCGCGTCCTCCTGAATACGAGGCAAAAGCGAATCGTTAGAGCTAAAGAGTATGGAGGGCAAGGAACGGAAGTCGGCCATGACCATCATTAAGGAAAAATCTCAGCTTTGGCCTAGTGTCATTTTGGAAAACCACGTAGCACCAAAATTTGAATGGACTGATCGAGGATCAAACCCGAATCCTTTCACACGGTGTCGTTTCAGACTCTTTGCGATTCTGTGAGGAATTTCTCTTCACGCTTTCTATTGGACATGATCAATAATTGCCAACACTAATGTCGCTTTCGATAGTGTCATCTCGTTCACTGACAGCTTCTCTTTCTTGTTCCACTAATCACTACAAACATCATTGTTTCACTGCTTCACTTGGATAAACAAGCGAGCCCTAGTCTATTGACCTCAGTAGTTTACAACTTGCGAGATGTGACAAACACTTGGCTCAACAAAGTTTGGCATTGCTTCCAGGTGCTTCTGCCAGGTTTCTCTCTGATATTTTTCCTGTCTGGCCTACCTCAGCGAACTCTTGTTATTTTCCGAAGCCCTTACCGTTACATTTCAGTTTTTAAGTTCTATATACCTTTATTTAGCGATTTAGGCCAAACGCCGAATGCAGTTCCATATTCGGGAAAATGGGAAGGTTGGCTGTCCTGTCCTAGAAGATCGTCGACATGACATTCTTGAAACCTAAACGAAATGAAAATGAAAGGTCATGAAGTGCAAAGGAAACTATAACAAGATACTAAATACGATGACCATAGCGAAGATGATACCGAAAGCTGATAAAATAAATGGTTCTAGACTGTTAAATAATAAAATATGCTGGAAAAACTTACAATACTCTGGAATTATAAGGAAAAAAGGCATAATGTAGCGACATCTCTCATAAGATTAAGATATGGCATAAATCTTGTCATGGGCAGAAGGGAAATAACTAAAGAAAGACAATTGAAATCATCAGTATTAACAATATACTACGAAAACTGAAGGTTCTAAATTTTGCCAGCAAATTCTAAAGCCGATTAGTATCAGATCTGAAGTAATACTGTATGATTATAAACACTTTTTAAGTTTCCGTTCTCCATTTTCTTTCACAAAATATTCAGAGAACTGGAAGATACTCCGGTTAACAAATAAATATGTTTGGAGACATTGTGTTATTTGGTTCGGTACTTATCTGATGTTATTGCAGTCCACCCTGTACTTACTGTTCTGCACGAACACAACATTCCGCCCTCATAAATGCTAAACCGTTTATCCTAGAAATTTGTAATTGTGCACTACTTTAGTTTATACTAACCTTAACAAGATTATAATATAACATTTAAAAAAATGTGAAGGTGTTTGTAGGGTTTTAGTCGGGGGGATGGGAGGGAGAGGGCTAAAGGAAAAACTACTGATCAAAAAACACTTTAACAATTTACAGTGATAAGCAGCCTGCTAAAGTTTACGGTAAAACCATAGCGATCACTATGAAGTTTGTTGTTTTTCGCAAAATAACTAAACGAATGATTTTGAAAACTTTGATACTTCAACAGATTTTTTTCCGACAGAAAAATCATTTGTATCATTCGATGGAGAACTACATAAATTAGATATTAAACATCTTGAAAATATTGTTTTTGAAAAATTTCAAAAATATTCTAAGACCCACAGTAATTTTTTGATTGATTTTTTAAATTTTGTATTTGTATATACCATTTGGGAAAAAAATTTTCTCAAAACGTATAATTAACTCAAGTATCTTGTTACCGATTTTTTTAAAAAAATAATACTTTTTTTAGAATTTAATTTGACAAACAATTTGTGTACGGAACCTTTAGTGAACGAGACAAGCTGTTCCATCGTGAATTCACGTGACCACCAAACTTTGCGATAAACTTCATTAAGACACGCTTCACAGATTAGGTCTGCGTGCCACTAGACACCAAAATGTCGAGACCGTTTTATTTATGTATTTACGTCCAATTTTTGTCGTTTTTGTTAATGTTAATATAACGATTCACTATTGTGGAATCGGCGCTCTAATCGCTTACTTCCCGCTTTAAAAGAGTTAGCCAGTATTCGAGAAGATGAAGTTCGCGGGCGGAATGGTCAAGGCTGCATAGCAGTGTATTTAATGTGACATATTCAGTCTAGGATTTTAAGCCGTATTGGTTCCATATTACGATACAATAAAAACGAACAGACCTTGAGAGAGCAGTGAGCAATAAATGACTTCTGAATGGAATTATTGACTGAACAAAGTCTAGGAAGCAAAACAATTAATTCTAGAAAAACTGCGACTGCGAAATCACACAAATTATGGAACACAATGCTGGACGGCCCAAATTATCCTGTCACCTGTACCCCCTATTGGCCCACAAGAACGAAGCATTTGACATAGCTCAATATTGGACCGAGAAACTTCTAGTTCCGGACACGAAAGAGTAAAGTATTAGTGTAAAGACAGTATTCTGCTGTTAAACTTATTTCGCGTAAAAACTTTTTCGATCAAGTAAAGTGGAACAGCTTGTTTTTCAGTCCAATCTTCCAGCTCCACCAAAAGAAACTGAATGACTACTGTTTTGCATACATTCAGTTCGTGTTAGAAATTAACTTCCTGTTAGGAAAATCTCTGAATAATATTTGCCTTATTTTGTGGTCAGAGAGTTAAGCACCCAAGACCTCTGTTTTAAAGTTTTAGCAATTTTTTTAACTGTTATATCAATCAACTTGCTAACAAGTCATCCCATAAACCTTGTAGTAGGTTTGTTTGTTGTTTACCGTCGTTCTCCTCGTTTTGGCTGTAACGTTGTGAACCAAATCAGTTAAGCAATTCTGCGAAGGACGATTACAGAACATAAATTTCACATTTCCAGCCAGAATCTAATTTAGAGGGTATGGTACTGATGGTAACCTATAAGACCATGCACTTTATAAAACATTTATTCATCACAAATACACTGATCGACAATAAACTGTTATGTATAGCGTCTCATTAGGGAGAATCATTCATTATGGAGCGTCCATAAACAACGTAGCTCCATTTTGGCCTCCTGTGAACACCCGCTCCACCCCACGTAGCCTGACGTCACATTTACCTCTACGCCCCCCCCCCCTCCCCTTGTGGCACGTAGCTTTTTTCCCTATTGATTCCAGAAGACATTTTATACCGTTTTCTCTTGCCATACTATAGTAAATTACGTACGGAGATAATTAAATGATGTAAAAAATATATATTCACATGCTGTTGTGGTTTCTGTACCTTATTTTAACTGTGACAAATAATATGAATGAGAAGCTACGTGGCTTGGCTAAGATCAATACATGACCAACTGTTACTGACAATTTGTAAGCGGAAAAAATCAAAAAAAAAAAAAATTATTCCGCACGTCAAATGTCTGATACAAAATTATACACAGTTTCACAGAGCCAAAGAAACTGGCATAGGTATGCGTATTCAAATACAGAGATATGTAAACACTCAGAGTACGGCGCTGCAGTCGGCAATGCCCATATAAGACTACAGGTGTCTGGCGCAGGTGTTGGATCGGTTAGTGCTGCTACAAAGGCAGGTTATCACGATTTAAGTGAGTTTGAACGTGGTGTTTTAGTCGGCGCACGAGAGATGGGACATAGCATCTCCGAGGCAGGGGCGTAGCTACTATGGGGCTAGGCGGTGCAGTGCACCGGGGCCCTCACGCTCAGGGGGCCCCCAAGCATACCTCAAGGGGCCCCTAAGCGCACCTCTACGCACCTCTAGAGGCCCTCAAGCGCAGTTTAGAGGGCCCACGAGCCTTCACGGCAAACTGGCGACCTTTTTTTTTTTTTTTTTTTTTTTTTTAGCTCTACCGTCGTCTAAGGGGCCCCTGAGAACACAGTAGCCCCTCACTAAGGCACTAAGGGCCCTCGCTGCTCAGGGGGGGCCCCAACCACTGCTCAGGGGCCCCTACAGAACAATTCAAGGGGCCCCTAAAGAACAATTCAAGGGGCCCCTACCAGCACACAAAGCAAGAAAAAGGTCGCCCGTTTGGCCTGAGGGCCCAAAATAATTTTTTTGCACCGGGGCCCTTGTTGACCTAGCTACGCCACTGCTCCGAGGTAGCGAAGAGTTGGGGATTTTCCCGTACGACCATTTCACGAGTGCCCCGTGAATATCGGGAATACGGTACAACATCAAATCTCCGATATCGCTGAGGCCGGAAAAAAATCCTGCAAGAATGGGACCAACGACGGCTGAAGAAAATCGTTCAACGTGACAGAAGTGCAACCCTTCCGCAAATTGCTGCGGATTTCAATGCTGGGCCATCAAGTGTCAGCGTGCGAACCATTTAACGAAACATCATCGATATGGGCTTTCGGAGCCGAAGGCCCACTCGTATATCCTTGATGAATGCACGCCTCAAAGCTTTACGCCTAGCCTGGGCCCGTCAACACCGACATTGGACTGTTGATGATGGGAAATATGTTGCCCTGTCTGACGAGTCTCGTTTCCAATTGTATCGAGCGGATAGACGAGTACGGATATGGAACAACATCATGAATTCATGAACCCTGCATGTCAGCAGGGGACTGTTCAATCTGGTGGAGGTTCTGTAATGGTGTGGGTCGTGTGCAGTTGGAGTGACATGGGACTCCTGATACGTCTAGCTCTAGATACGACTCTGACAGGTTACACGTACGTACGCATTCCTGGCTGATCACCTGCATCCATTCATGTCCATTGTGCATTCCGACGGACTTGGGCAATTCCAGCAGGACAATGCGACACCCCACACGTCCAGAATTGCTACATAGGGGCTCCAGGAACACTCGTCTGAGTTAAACAACTCCACGCTGGCCACCAAACTCCCCAGACATGAACATTACTGAGCATATCTGGGGTTCCTTGCAATGTGCCGTTCAAAAGAGATCTCCACCCCCTCGTACACTAACGGATTTACGGAGAGCCCTGCAGAATGCATGGTGTCACTTCCCTCCAGCACTACTTCAGACATTAGTCGAGTCCATGCCACGTCGTGTTGCGGCACTTCTGCGTGCTCGCGGGGGTCCTACACGATATTAGGCAGGTGTACCAGATTCTTTGGCTATTCAGTATAGAACTTATAACACAACTACGTCACAGCCTTCAGAAGCCAATAGATACGATTAATTGTACCTGGGGTCGTTGTGAAAGTGTGGGTTCGTTAGGTTGGAAGATATTCACCTCGAAGTGTTGTAATATTATCAGATCGATGCAAGTAATACGGCGTTTTGGTCACCCCTTAGGCCAGTCGTCCACTGGAACCGAATTTCGTCAGAACCGCATTCGTCCGAATAACACCTCATTTGACGGCCGAACAGTTCGTCCGATTAACATCGTCCACTGTAACCGAATAAAGTCCGACACATATTGCCGATCCGTCATTGCTGCTTGAACACCAGGCATACGGGGTGTTTTTTTTTTTTAATTTTATAAAATGTATAGTGACTTACATTTCATAAAAATAGACTTTACCTTGCCCTCGCGAAATATTACGAGAGTCCACGTTCGGTGAAATCAAGAATGTGGTCAAGCAATTCTTTTAGTATGAAGGCAACTGAAGAAGGAAAGGTTTGACTTTTTTATTGTGAACATTTTTATCATTTTTTTTGTTAATTGTTATACTAAGATCTTTCCCGTCTAAAGACTTAAGCATCTAGAAGCATATGGAATTGATGAGATAAAATGAAAACAATTGAAAATAATTAAGATATTCAATACAATTTAGTAACATCGCTCTGAACAATTATAGAAAAAAAAGAATGCGAAGTTTGGAGTTATGCCCAAGTTGCCAATTTCGCAAAAGTCAGTATTTCAATTTTAAAAATAAATGAACATATGCCTACAAGGGAGGGGGGGAAGATACAAAACGAAGAATTATAAGAAACAAGCAATTTTTGTTTTTGTGATACGGCTTCATAGGATAGGCTGCAGCGTATATAACCAATGCCTAAAATGTGGTCCTGACAAGACTGATATAATCGTCTGAGAATATTCCAGTACGAAGTTCAAACAATTGTCTTTACAATTTTTTAAATAAAATAATCATTATAACTGCGTAGACGCATTTGCAATAATTATACTTTGCGTAGATATTTTTTATTAAAATATTTATGGTGACTGCGTAACACCACCGTGTATGATTGATTTTGAAAAAATACAAATCAAGATCAAATAAAAGATTAAAAAAAATGAAGACTTTGTTATCAGGAGCGCAACATGCGTTTGCCATTCGGCCGAATACGTCCGACTAATCCCATTTCAATGGGATCGTTCCGTCACTCGGCCGTATTCGGCCGAGCAGATCGTGTCCAGTGGACGGCGTCCAGGACGCGTGACAATGCCCTTACCTGTCTCGGAATTAGTCGGCCATATTCGGCCGAACAGTCGGTCGGACGAATTCGGTGCCAGTGCCTTAGGATTGTCCTATCGTCTGTAATCAGAACCACAGCAGCCAGCAGAGACAGTGAGAACTGCATACTGCTATGAATCTAATTGCCCACCTCGGCAGCAGTTGTTTTCACGCGCCCCAATGCTAAGTGATTTTTTTTATTCACGCTTCAGTCCCACCTGTGGCGGTCCTGTACAGTGACTAATTCCACACCTGTTACCACCAGCTTGTTTGCACACCGCTTTCGCTAATAGCTAGCTAGGCTGTGCTCATGACCGTAAGACGCAGAGCGTTGATGTTAAAATCATTCTACCCTTTGGTAACGCTCCATTACAATGATTCCAACAATTATCATCACAAAACATATTGAGGGTGGTTATAAGAAAAATCTGTTATTAGGGTCGCTTTTATAGGTCTTTCTGGGGCTCAAAATACGATTAGTTAACAGAAATTTTTAGTTAAAGTTATAAAGTCACCGAATTACCCAAATCTCATAAAGAATATGCTAGAAAACAGAGGGTTTTAAGTAACTTTAAATTGGAAGGAAAGTATGTGGTAAAATCAAACGAACGGGCTATCACAAGGAAATATATTATCTCACATACTTCTCTGTCACAATATGAAATTGGTTGCACCTAAGAAGATCTGATTTGACCCTTAACAATGAAATTATAATTTCAGAATTCTGGAAGAAATAAGTAATCACTGTGTTCTCAGATAGGGAAGAAAAATAACAGCTACTACATAGTCAAAAATTACAAACCTGGTTTTTTTATCATTTTAATGCACTCTGAAGGATCTAATTTTTTGAAAAAAAGACGTAATTTTTTATGAAATTAATATTTATGCTGTTTGAGTAACAATGCCGTGGAGGAGAGTTACCGGTCCATCCTACATCTGACATATTGGCTTAGAGAGAATCCAACCAATTTTTGTTTTAAGATCGCAGTGAGAAAACAAAAGTATAAATGTATAATAAGTAGCTTTTATATTTATCAAGTCCAAGATTCAAACATGATACATGAAGCAGTGAATGCAATACCAATGCAAACGTTTATCTACAACCTGGCAACTTATATTGCCGACAATATTGTCACGTTAGTGGCTCACGGGAATTTCTGGCGCAAAAACAAGAATGTGTGGTTACTCATGCGCCATAGATTTGATCCCGGAGATCCAAACAGCAGTTACTATTTAAAGGTCGCTCTTTGTAGATGCTGAATATATCGCGTCATCCTCTTCACCACAAGCCAAGTAGTAGAGATCCTTCAGAACTTCTGTATATCGTTCCGCTTGCTGTTTCGATGCAGGAGAAAGTGCATAATTGTTGCATTGTATACAACGGATTTTTTTTTACTTACTGCTTGTTGACATCTAGGTCATAAAAATCTGTAGAGGATTGTGGATAGCCGGTAAGATTTCAGCCATGGCTTTTTGAAGGAATCATCCCGGCATTCGTCTAAAGTGGTAACCATGGAAGAACTATATCAGGATGGGGCAAACCGGACATCGAACGCGCAATCTCTCAACGCTAAGCCTGAACGTAAAGAGCTTACGCACAAGCCAATCATACTGATTTATATAAAAATCTTAATGATGGATAGTAGCTGTAAGTTCGTGTCCTCGCTATCGTCTTTCATTTTTCGCTTTTTTATTTGGGATGTTAAGATAAAGACGTTAATACAATATAGGAAGGGACGAAGGAATGGATCAAACAATTCGAGAGACGGCAGCAGCAAAGAATAAATAATGGAATCAACGTCTGCAATTTTTCTGTGGTAACTAATGTAATTTAACGAACTTGCAGTGAACATATCTGACAGGAAACAGCTGTATAAAAGTAATGGTTTGCGTACCAAAACTTATATTTCCAAAAGCATTACTTTTTTTTAAGCGGTTTTTATGACTCGTTGACGTAGGTGTCATTAGAGGTGGAAAAGAATAGGGACAAAAAACCGGTAACGAATTCGGCCGTGTGCTTTTGAAGGAACCATCCCGGCATTCGCCTGGAGTGATTTCGGGAAACCATGGAAAGTCGCAGCTTGGATGGCCGGACGAGATTCGTTTCCGCTTATTCTCAGACACCGGTTTAGTATTTTTATCAAATGTTTTTCATGTTTATTTGTTGGTTGATATACGAGATATTTAATTGTTTCTCTTAATAAAGATTCTAAAAACTTATTTTTATGTTTATACTCGTAAACTATAGATGAATATCAATTATTGTTAGAGGTTTGATAAGAGTAAGATAACTTTTGATTATAGATCCAAACGTTTCTAATCAATTCCCTTTCGCGTCAACAAACATTACTGTCATTATTGTATAATCCGTTAATATCTTCTATATATATACAAAATTCGACACAAAATTTATCATACAATATGGTAAAAAAGTTTTCGGAAACCACGATCGCAAGGCTGACGATCAACCATGATACATTCAGAAAACACTTATTCGGAATCGGAGCAACTGTGGACTTAATACTAGGATACCCAAGGAAGAAAGAAAACGTACGACCTCTTTAAGCAAATACGCGAATTGGGGTACATAGGATTCTTCAGCATCATTAAGATACTAGGATGTATATGCTAATCTATAACTATAACAGACAAAGTATATCATAGTATAAGATAGACTACAACCGTGTAGTAAGGCTGCTAAAAACATAAACGTAAGTATGCAAATGTAAGCGGTCTAGAGAATTCACAGGTTGGCTGTATTTTTAATGAACTAAAATCAAATATGACACGTTTTAAAGGAACATGTAGCTTACTGAACAGCAACTTTCTTATTCCAGAACTGAGTCTGGACGATCAGAGGTAACGTACTGCCTGGTATTACGATGACGCGGGTCCAAATCCTTGTACGTTATCCCATAGTTTGCCGAAATCACTCCAGTCAAATTCCATGGTAGTTTTTACAAAACGCTGTGGCCTTATTCCTTGCCCCCGAATTTCCCCCGCTCATGATCTCGACGTCGACAAGACGTAAAGCCATAAATAAAAATATTCCAGAAACTTAACAAAACATATCCAATCGCTACGTGTACTATGCAGAGGCATGGAATCTTGGAATCCATTAACCAATAACAACAAACACCAACGAAATTAAACACCTTCAGAAATAGTTCTATAATCTCCGCAAACAAAAATAGAACCAGGAAATAAAATTATCAACAAAAACACAAATCAAACAAAAATAAAAAAACAGCAATAAAAATTAAAAAAGAACATTAAAATACGTTGTTTTAATGAAATTGATACTTGAGCAACCAAAAATGTATTGACGCATCGCCAGTATCCTACATTAATTACTTTTCGATTTTGTTTTTCCATTATAGTTGATCTAATTCGTCTACTTACAAACTACCTCTGAAGCACTTGTTGATTTACTTGTCTACACCACTACTAGCAGAAGAATATTTCTACATTTGAAAAAAAGCGGGATGTGTCGTTCAAGAGGTTGGTCTGTAAAGTTCTCGTCCTCAACAGTGCAAGGAGCGATGTGGATAATTCTTCTGCATTATGGACCGTCCTATACTGCTGGTGGCGAGAACCTTTGAGAGGGCGCCTACTCACCGGCATGCTGGACGAGGTGAGGCTCGTCGGTGAGGTCTGCAGCGTTGAGGACACCGCGGGAGCTCATCTCTGACTGCCGCGCCGCGCGACCAGCTGTGGCCGCTATTAGCTGACAATGGCTGCTGGCGGCCCGCCCGGCACCGCAAGGCACCGACCGGTCAAAACAGCTGATTTCGAACCACCACTCTGCGGGTCACAGCTGCCGCCATCGGTCGGCTTTAGTCATAACAGAAGCCACAGCACGTTAACAACCTGCTCCCGACTGGCGCTGGCCTTCCAAGGTAGCCAGTGCCAGGCAGGCGTCAGGCGTACGCGGTTTCAATTGTTTTTCCTGCTCTGTCTCTCAGTACGCGAAGAAATTATTTTAAAAAGTTTATGATTACGATACTTTGCAGTGTGAGTAGACATGTTACCTCAGAAACCAATTGCCGTCTTTATTTAGTTTTTTTATTTTTTTAAATTATTAAAAAAAGGGAAAAATGGAACCTAAGTTTCGGAAGCAACGTTATTACAATATATGCCACCAATTGTAAAATTCATATTGTATATAATAAAAGCTCATGGCCATAGGTGTAGTGTGGCAAAGCAGTAGCATGTGCTTCTTCGCCGTTGGGCAGCGCTCATAAACTACGTGGCTCGGTCTAGGGAGGGGGGGGGGGGTTGAGGAGAAAGCTACACTGGGCTACGTGGGTGAAGGGAAAAGGGGACGTTCCGACTCAAGCCACGTAGCTTTTCATTCATATTATTTGTAACAGTTAAAAATAAGAAAAAACAACATAATATTTATTTCCGTCACTTAATTAATCCGTATGTAGTTTACGGCAGTCTGACAAGGAAAAACAGTACAAAATGTCTTCTGGAATCGGTACGGAAAAAATCTACGTGCCACGTGGGGGGGGAGGGGTAGGGGGGAGGGCAAAAGTCATGTAAGACTACGTGTGGGGGAGGGAGGATTTACAGGAGGCCAAATTGGAGCTGCACAGATTATGGACGCTCCCTTGTCGATAAAATCAGCATTGAAATATTCCGTTGCGTTCAGATACTTTCTACGTTACGAAGATTTACAAAGGGGGCGTCCATATATTACGTGAGGTGAAATAGGGGGGGGGGGGGGGAGTCCAGCGAAATCTCACCAAATCTTACCAACGGGGTCAACGGAAATCTCACGTGAGGTTTTGGAAATGTTTTTGTACTGTAGAGCTAAAAAAAAGTCTACAAATGACGCGAAAGTCGATTTTAGGGGGTGTATTTCATCGAAAAGCTTCAGAAGGGTGAGACCTAAAAAAACAAAGGTCTCTAAAAGTTGCGAGGGCGATTTATAGAGGGAGGGGGGTCTCACGGACCAGATATCACCAGAAGGGGGGGGGGGGGGTCGGACCATATCTCACGAAGTCTCTTCAGAGGGGAGGGGGGGTTCGGAAATCCGGAAAAACACCTCACGTAATTTATGGATGCCCCAAAGGTACGGCGCAGCGAGGAAGCTCTCTGCCTCATAAGCCCGTCGTCGCCGGATCGAATCTCAGTACTGGAAATTTTTTTTATTTATTTATTCAAATGAGTATACAGATAATTCCCGGCAATCAGTTTCAACAATAATGCATATAATCAGTTTTTAAACGCCGATATGGAGAAAATCAACGCTCTCGAACTTCATTATGTTGTTCTATTTAAAAAATAGAAGTATTTGCTGCGGCAGGTATGAAATATAAATATGGTTACTCTATCGTTACATTTTTTTTTAATTGGCATTTTGCTACGTTAAACACCTACCCAGTTCAATGTCTTTGTCTCTCTTACACTGAACAGATTTCATATCAGAGCGATTATTTTCCCACTTTTGTAAGGACGACACAAGACGAACACAACATTTAATTAAATCCAGCCATGCCCTAGGCCGGACACGAACCAACGAACCCTGCAACGCTAAGCTACCAAGGTCGGCGATAGTGACAGTTGGACAGATATTCATCTCCATACCAGAAAACGGGAGGGTCGAAACGAGACGCCCGTCGGTGTTTTCACAGCAAAAGGCATTTAAAAATTTATTATATGCATAATTGTTGAATCTGATAGCCAGGGATTATTTATACATATTTGAATAAATAGATAAAAATAGTTGCCCGCAGGGGATTCGATTCGGCGTTGACTGGCTTATGAGACAAAGAGCTTGCTCTCTGCACCCAGGGCCGGCGCTTGGATTCCCGGGCACCGGGTATGCGTTCTTAGTCCCGCCCCCCTCCCAGAAATTTTTTTTACTTTAAACTTTGTTTTTTTGTTGTTGTTGATAAATCCAGAAAATTTTAACGCACAAATGTTCAAAATCATAGGTGCAGATTATAAAATTTGCGTTTGATTTCTATTTAGATAAAACCCAAGGCCACTGGGCCCTGGGTATTTTAGTCCCGCGTTGCCTCCCCCCCCCCCCCCCCCCGCCTCTAATGCAGGCCCTGCCTGCACCACGCGCTCTTTGAGTTCTACCTAACGTAGAAAGTAGTTAAGGTCACCGGTATATTTGAATGCCGATTTTCTCGACAACGGCGAAGGAGCGCATGTTACTGCTTTATCACATTACACCTCTGCCCACGAGTTTTTATTACACACAGTATGAATTGAATCTGAATTTTACATTTGACGGCTTCCCCTTGTTAGTAGGTCAGTCAACACGCGTTTAGGATTTAGGAGGCACAGTGGCATGTAGAAAATCGGTCATCAAGCAGGAAGTGGTAAAAGGTAGTTTATGTAACGCATCAAAGGTTTTGTAAATATAAACTGGTAGGAATATTTCGGTATGTACTGCAATCAGTAGTTGGCTTAAACAAGTGATTCCATATGTAGGAAATAATGACTAAATTGTCTACTCATCACTTGGATGGGATCTGATGCCGAATTTATGGAAACATTGAGACATTTGCGGAAAAAAGAAACGTGATTACAGCGGGAAAAGGTATGTAAAGGCCAGAAAATTAAAGAGGGGGAACAGACGCGATAAGAATTTTACCTGCAGACTCGCACTCGGAAAAAAGGAGCGTGAAAGAGAACGCATAAATTGTGCGTTCCCTTCATCAACGAATAAATAGATTTAGTCAGAGCCAGAGCTACTCAGTTGTGTGTTGATTCACCTGATGTCGCACAGCTTTGTTGATTGGCCAGCCTCTCGATAAAGAGAGGGGATGTGGTTGCGGCCGTAAGACAAGTTGAAAATGTTTTGAACACGTAAAGAGAAGTTACTTGCATATTAAATTCAAAACAAGGACTAAATGACCGGTCTTGTAGTCCAGTGGTTAAGGCGCTTGCTTAAGAAGTTCACTGCTCCGTTCGCGGGTTGAAATCCAGGTGGGCAAAGAATTTTTTTTGAGTTATGTTTGATCATATGAGCTTTTCCAAGTTAAACCAAGCGTGGTGGTGTAACGGATAGCGTACTGGCCTCGCATTCGGGAGGACGGCGGTTCGAATCCCCATCCGGGCATCCAGATTTGGGTTTTCCATGGTTTCCCAAATCACTCCAGGCAAATGCCGGGATGCTTCCTTCAAAAGGCCATGGCCGAATTCCTTCCCATTCCTTGCCCCCATCCTTTCCCGTCTCTAAAGACCTCGCTGTTGGAGAGACGTAAAGCAGTTACAAAAAAAAAATTAAACTTTAGGTCCCAAAGGAAGGGAACTTGCCGTCCTACCTTTGACACAGTGGCTTGTATGCCTCCTTTGCGAGAATCCAACCAACTTTCGGATTGAGGACTACTTTAGTTTTTAAGGACTACATAAAAGCTTCCTTAGTCGTTCAACGTGTGATCCTTAATAAGCAGTCAAAAGCTCGGTGGCATTTAGGGACTTTTATGATGATACAGAAAGGATTCAAACAGCAATTACTTCTTTTTTATATAGTATCCTGGTCACAAAACTGAGAATTAACTTACAAGCGTGTCACAAATATCTCCCGCTAAGAGCCAGTATTTCGTGAATAAATGTTTAGTAAGATAAAAGGAGAAATGTGATGAACAGTAAAAAAAAAAAAAAAAAGTGTTAAAGGCAGTTACTAGGCGAAAAATTAGGGAATTGAAGTGAAGAAAGTTAGGAAGCTGTCAGAATAAGAAGATGGCTGGTAAGTTTAAAGGAACAGTAGGGGCAGCGTGGAAGATATTTTAGGCAACAAAGAAGAGGTTTTGGGAGTTAAACCGATTTGTGCAGCAACATGAAACTTAGAAATTCAATTAAATGATTTCCCCCTGTGTTTAAAGATATTCGAAAATTTTTATGGAATTAGACTGGTGGACTTGTTTCTTAATAGTGGCAATAAACAGAAATTTTTATTGTTTAAAGCGCTATTCCCAAAAGTTTTTCAAGTGAATCAGGACTTACGGCTATGAAGTGTCGTCGGGAGAAGAAACAATTGCCCCGACAGTGTGTAGATTTCTACGTCAATAATTTTGTTACCATTGTTTATTTTTTTTCATATATTACTCTAAACACAGTGCCAAGACTTTACCGCTTCGTCCTCCGGTTAGGAGACAGTACTCTAAGACTAACACTGCTTGGATCACCTTCTAGAATCAGGCTGTAAGCAGTATTAATATAATCCATTGACCCGTAGACTACTGTACAGCGACCTGTGTGCTTTTTCTATACTGACTCCTTTTTGCGAAAGGCTTAAAGAGATAGTGGAAGTATGTCCAAAGCAGGTGTTGGTACTTAGCACGTAGGAAAACACTACTGCAAAACGGAACCTAATATACCCTCGCACGTCCCAACCGCTCGGGGTATGGTGGGTATAAACTAGGGATGTAATGGAGCTCCGAATCCACCAGTGCGGAACTTTCGCGTGAAATCCTACCTCCACATCCACAATTTTTGATGCGGATGTATAGCGGATGTTTTGTTTACATTGCAATATACATCTTTCTTTTCTCTTTGAACGAGATGTGGTCCATCTTCTCGAAGTTAACAACGTGGTTGTTTTTTCCTACAATCTTACAATAAAAACAGCAATTAACTGAACGGTGTTATTATTTAAGCGACGAATTTACAAGTTTAAACTTGCATGTAAAGTAAAGCGGCTATTCACGGTCCATCTTATAGGACATCCGTGTAGAACTACCGAAGGATGCGTTCACCCATTCCCGCTACTAGAAGGGATCCAACAAAATGTTCCAAGCAATCCTTCCCAATCGTACTTTCTTGCCGCACACTACTGTCCTTATCGCACACCCGCAAGATGTTTCCTCCAATCATGATCCAACGCCACAACGTTTGGACGGTAAGGACCTGTATTGGTTATCTGGGAGTCCAAAAGTATCCAACACGTCCTAAGTGTAGTCCTGTAACACCTTTAACCGCCCATCAAGAGCTCTTTATCGGAAAATCAGATCATATTAGGTCCTATGAGATGGACTGTAAATGGGCCACTAGAGCAGTGGAAAGGCGGGTGGCGAGCACGGAGATGTACGGTGGAGTGCTTGACGTTTGAATACTCGAGCCGCGAACTCCGCAAAGTTCATATAACACAGATTGATTTTTAGATGCGTGCGTAGTTAGGTAAATAATTTAATCCGCTTGTGAAATCATCCCACGATTTTTGTTCTTGAGGGATGATGCAAAAAATAAATCAATATGAAAGTATTATTTGTAAATAGACTTTACTTAAGAAATAGTAGAATTTGGCATAAAAATATCCTTATTTTTATTTTAGGTTCATTTTTGCATCCGCATCCGCCGATGTCAAGCACTGAATATCCGCATCCGCATCACCATCCGCAAAAATGACATCAGTTATTAGTATAAACCTCTCCTTCTACCGTACCGCCTTCGAAAATTAGCTCAATAGCATCTCACAGTTATCTAGAAACCTCTTTATTTTAACTTTTGCCACTTAACGTGCGCATCTGTCAGTGTTCTTTAGAATTTGGTGCAAAAGGAACAGTACAGATCTTTGATTGCGAAAATTTTCGTTTTTAGGTAAAGGAATAAATTACTGAGGGATATGATGAATAATTTCTGAAATAAACCGAAATTAAAATTCGTAACAGGGGGGATCGATATTGCACAAAAAAAACTTAGGATATTCTGGGGGACTTACGAGCAACATCGTCCAAAACGCAGATCGGAACAGATGTGATACTGAGTTTTAGTTTTTAAGGAACCTGTAAGACACGGAAGTTTTAAGAAATTGCAGCATTATACGATTTTTCGACAGGAAGCTAGAGAGAAAGACAGCAGCTAAGGGATTGTGCATAAACTACGTGGCACTGTCTAGGGTGGGAAGGGTTGACTGGAAAGCTACGCTGGGGGACGGGGGGTTCCGAGCCAGGCCACGTAGCTTCTCTTTCATATTATTTGTCACAGTTAAAATGAGATACAGAACACACAGAAGCATGTAAATATTTATTTCCATCATTTAATTATCCCCGTAAGTAATTTACGATAGTCTGACAAGAGAAAACAGTGCAAAATGTCTTCTGGAATCAATATGGAAAAAAGATGCGTGCTACGTGGAGGGGAGGGGGGTTAAGAGACAAAAGCCACGTCGGGTTACGTGGGGGGGGGGGGGGGGGGGGCTGCACAGGAGGCAAAAATGGAGCTACGTGGTTTATGGACACTCCCTAATGTGAGAGGATACTGTCGAACGGAGCACCAGTTAGACTGAAATGGCATAAAATTTATTCAGCAGACAGCGCAAATTAAACATTTATTTTATTAGTTGGTGCAAATAAAAGAAGAATGATTAAGTATCTCTTTATTAGTATGAGTAAGTGAATTTATTTTCAGTTTTGACTGCTAAGTTCTATGTTTATTTTGTAGAGATTTTGCCATCTTCACGACGCCGGTGTAAACTGTAATGCAATTGGCTAATTATCACCTCATTACCAACATATAAAGTAAAACCTAACTGCAGTGATGACTGAATTATCGTGAACCTCCAAGTTTCATTATTTGACGATGTTGTCTCCTTGAGGCCAAGAACTTTTCACATATCCCTCAGCGTCCGGCAAGCGAAGACAAATTTCTTGGATTTCTTGCATTTAGTAACATAAAAATAAAATTTATTTTCACTATTTTATGGGCCAGAAGTGATAACTAAGATATTAAACGTATTGTAAAAGCCCTCAAACCAAAACTTTGGATGGAATTGTGTTTTGTGAAGAATTTGTGGCAGGCTAGAGTGTGATTGAAAATGGTTTCGTATATTTGTCTTGTATTTTATCGTAAATCAGTGTAAATGGATTTTGTTTTGTGAAAAGAAATTATGTAAATTCCATTTAATGTGTTTAAGAACAGAATTATGGCAGAGAATTACTTGAATGTTTGTAATTGTAGGTATTAAGGTGAGCTACGATGTTTAAAGGACGATTTACTACAGTTAAAAATGATTTCTGTGCATAATTTTGTGTTTAAGTATCTTTAACTTTCATTCCTATTCATTTTGTAATGATTGTAAATGATTATGTATTAATTCTGATTGTTTTTAATATGTTTTCAATTGTTTAAGTATTGTTAATGTTCGAGAAGTATATGTCGGAAACCTTAGTACTGTTCTAGAACTTTCGATAGAACTTATATAAACCGATCAGCAGAGACAAAGTTTAGTTTTAGTTATTCGACAGAGTTTTACAGACCAGTTTACGTCGGCCAAGGACAGTTTTGAACGAACAATTTTGGTAGTATTGTCTTTGGAAGAAGTGTCAACTGTAATCGTTGGAGTGTGTTGTGTCTATATGTTGAACTGTCCGATGCCTTATTAACAATAAAAACAAGTTAAAATTTGAAACTTGATCGTGGACTATTTATTTAATATAAGTAAATAAAACCATGAGCAATCTAATAGTATGTTTCATATGTGCTAAGATATATAAAGGAAAGACGACAGTTTTTGATTTTGTATATTAAAATAATTTTGGTAAAATGCCTGAAAACTAAATAAAGATTAGCGTTGTTTTCATATTCGGATTACTCTCGAGCTGCGTAATTGCAATACACACGTGACTTCCCGCACGTATGACATCAATAAACATCGTAAATTTATACTGGACACATTATTCTGTTTCGGGTTTTGGGAAAGGAACGCATGAAACAAGCCCATCATCCAATGGATGACAGGGACATTATTAACTTGTCATTACTACGAAACGTAATTAATCCAGTGGTCATCGTTCACCACCCTAATTCCCCCTCCACAACTCCTGATGGTAGCCGCCAGGGATTTTCGCATTCTTCATCAACTTGTTTGTGGTGAGCTTATTAGAAACGTGAGCACGAAACGGGAAGGAAATCCACCATGACGTTTTCTGTCCCAGTATTTGCGTGGAGTGATTTTGGAACTTAAGGGAAACACGAAATTTGTATGGACCAACTGAGAATCAATCCTTAATAATTTTACTACATCCAGCGTCCCCTCAGATTCGATTTTTTTTTGTTTTTTTTGTTGTTTTTTTTGTTTTTTTTTTTTTTTTTTTTTGCGAAATAGAACTTTGAAGATCAAAAAGAGTATGTCACATGCAGATTTTCTAGATAACTAATATTACTTGTAATGCTTCTGTTTTACTTTTTTCATTTTAATTTCCAAGATTGACTTTCGTACTAGAGTATTGCGTTCGCTATTAATTATGAAGATTTCACTATTGTATTTTTAATTTCCGATTTGGGTGTTTCTTCCCCCATTTTAAAGCATATTTTATATACTAATTATCTGCATTTCAAAATTATATATGTGAACTGTAGCTGGCGGCGACGGTCTCTCCGTTGACCTTCTGAAGCTAGCTGGTTATGAAAGTTCTGACGTTTTATTCCGTTTGATCGGATTGTCGGTAAACATTCTCCATCACTTCCACTTTGGCAGATTTCCCTATCGTTTTCAAAATATATGCAAAAAAACTGAATAGGGGTAATGAGGATTAGGAGATGCGCTTTTGCAAACTAAATGTAGATTTTTCCCTGTTTGTTTTAAAATATACGTGTTAAAGTTCATCAAGATCGGATAATAACTGTGGATTTGTGTGTCGCTTCACCAACTTTGAAACAATTTTTGAACTTCAAATTCGAAATATTCGTTAGCTAATTGCACGACGGGAACCGATCCAACGCCAATAATCAGTAAACAAACTAAATATGACCTTCGCCGATTTCTCTACGGTTTTCGATATATTTACAAAAAACTGAACCATTGTAGATGTAAATTTTCCTTAATGGAGGTGATGGTCGAGATGGGATGGGTTTTCGTGTATCAAATGCAGACATTATTTTCCCCCTTGTTTTAAAATACACGTGTGCAAAGTTTCATCGAGATGGGGTAAAAATTGTGGATTTGTATAAAGAACATACAAACATACAGACACCAATTTTTATAGATGTATAGACTTCACATTTTTTAATTATTTGATTGGTCAATCGAGGTTGTAACTTCACAGTCGGTGTATTCTTTTGTAATCATCTCCTATATTAAATGGTGGCGCATTGCTAAAGGCACGCCTCAGGCATCACACATTACGTTGAAGCTCGCCATGTGTCAACGTAAATTATGCATGCAGCGTATCAGCATCTAATGAAATTGGAATCGCGTATTTGATGGAGTGACAGAACAATAGTTTAATACTGTGCCATGTATACGCAGCATGTCCTATGAAGCATTCTGCTATTAACACACTTCATGGAGTATTGGACTTTTTAGACATATTCAGATATACCATCATGAAGTGCGAATCTGGTTTAACGTATAAGAAGTTCAGAAAAATATACTTCTACTTCGTACTTTCGCATCTTGTTCGGTGCGGTAATTTGCTCCCATTTCTATACTAAATTCCATTTATGACTTCTGAGCACTGCTGATCTTGCGATGGAACTTCTTGCCCAGTGGCAATTTCCACGCATACCTACCTATGTGTTATGCCCAATTTTATTTTAAATTCTTTCACTAACGAAAGAAACTTTTACGCTCCCTTAACGTGAATAAAGTAGTAATTTAAGAACACGGTCCTCTCTTCCACAGATAACTTCTAATTTTTCATCCCATACGCAGTCAGGCTTCACCATGAACGTATTACATACAATCGAGTATTTTATGAAGCAATAGCTGCTATGCATACTGGACACAGTGGAAACGAATCAATGTGGAAGATGTACTGTACCAGAAGATGGTGACTGATGACAGCTATTGGCATTTCACCATACCATGTCTGCAGCTAGTTTATTGGACAAATTTTGAACACTCCAGAAGCTAATCTGATTTTTATGTGTATTGTTCCAGGTAACTGACAAAGTCTAAGCTGTGTACAATGAATAATAGATGAGAGAGACTGCGTAGCTAATGCTACAGAATAACATATTGTGAACTTGGCAACTGAGCTTGAAATTCCTCAAGAGTCTGTAATGTACCACTTGGTAATTGGGAAAGCGTGTGCGTTATTTAGCCAGGTTCGGACTGTGCTGCAATATTACACGCGCCTTTGTGGCTAGTTAGTGAGCGTCCATAAACCACGTAGCTCCATTTTGGCCTCCTGTGAACCACTTACCCCCCACCCTCCCCCCCACGTAGCACGTAACTTTTTACTCTTTTGATTCCATAAGACATTTTGCACTGTTTTCTCTTGTCAGACTATTGTATATTACATACGGAGATAATTAAATGAAGGAAATAAATATTCAAATGTTGTTGTGTGTTCTGTACCTCATTTTAACTGCGAAAAATAATATGAACGGAAAGCTACATGGCCTGGCCCCCCAAGTAGGGCAGCGTAGCCTTCCAGCCAACCCCTCCCCCCACCCTAGACAGCACGTAGTTTATGGACGCTCCCTTAGGACCTGGTGACATAGCTGCGCTAACAGGACGAACGATTTATTGTAGTTAAAAGCTTCGTGCAGTGAAAAAAATACGAAGAACTTTATTGGATCTCTGGCGACATTCGCTTTCCTAGTACAGTAGAAAGATGCAAACGAAAGAACCGATGCCTTTTACGCTTCTTTGAAAAAGACAGGTTGTGGAAAGCCTCTTTGGAAGCCCAGCTAATCTAAGAGTTTATTAAAAACTTTTATAAACTGTGTTTCATGAGGAGCACTAACGGATGCTTCCATTGGCGAAACATCGGAGCATGGGAGTTTTCTACGGAAGCAACAAGCGAGAGGAGAACACACTGTTTTCTGGTCGGCTGACTGGGAACGCAACCCGTCTGGCCGAATTCTGCAGGAACCGGCCGCCGCCGCCACCAAACTACCGGCCTTGCAACCAGCTGATCCAGGGGGTTCATTAGACAGTGTTCTTCACGCCTCATCTGCTATGTAAATAACCCGGCGATGTATAGACACTCTTGCTTCGTTCAACTTTAGGCAACGACTTGAGATCTTAATCATGCTTTGAATTGTAACTTGTTTACTAAACACTTCATTTTGTAACTCCCATAAATATTACTATCAGTCAGTTCTGTTCAATAAATTAATCAATTTTATATTAAAAGAAAGTAATATTAGTGTTATAAACCCTGCTTTCAATGACTTCCTTTCCACTAACTCAATATGTCATTTGACTAGATAAAGATGTGCGTTTTAACAGTAATTTCTACAGTACAATTGCTTTGGTAAAAAGTACTATAGAACTAGAACTTTGATACCCTCTGATAGGGAACACTTCCATTCTTGGCGCCTACTCGGCATTAAATCTATTGATTATCTTATTAATTAATAAATCTCATTAACTTGTCAATTTTAATAACTTCCTCAAAAAGTAACTCCACAAGCCGAAGATATTTCCTCGAAGCTGAACATCAGGAACCGATCCCGAGACAACTTAGCGTCGAATCAAGTGAGTGTGTA
Organism: Vandiemenella viatica; assembly: GCA_031002005.1. Taxonomy (NCBI): domain Eukaryota; kingdom Metazoa; phylum Arthropoda; class Insecta; order Orthoptera; family Morabidae; genus Vandiemenella; species Vandiemenella viatica. The sequence continues at coordinate 106,502,209 of JARYHS010013631.1, forward strand.
TTTCTCAACCCGTAATTCGGTTTGAACAAACGGGTTATGGGTGTTTTATAACTATTGTAATTTTGGAGTATTGTGTAAATGTAAATAAACGAAGACGGTGGAAGTAGGCGCCGACCCATCCAAGCCAACACCAATCGCCATCAATATTATTACATACCCTCATTCAGGAGCAGATCTAGGGGGGGGGGCTAGGGGGCTCAAGCCCCCCCCCCCTCAAAAATATCTAGGTCCACCAACGACATTTTTTTTCTTTTTAGCTCTACGGGTTCGAGGCAAAAGTTAGTATATACTAACTTTTGCCCGACTCGAACCCCCCCCCCCCCCAAACCCAAAATCCACTGAAGGCAAGCCCCTCCCAACCAAAATCCACTCTAGCCAAGCCCCCCCCCCCCAAAAAACCAAAGTCCGCTCAAGGCCCTCCCAAAACAAAATCCTGGATCCGCCCCTGCCCTCATTCCACACGCAGGTTTAGGATTTAATGCAAAAATTTGGTAAATAATTGGTGAATGGGAATCTTGCACCAACACCTATCCTAACCTGTTCACCAAGTTCCGAATGGTGAAAATTTCTTACACTACCGCAGCTGGAACCAGCTAAACCCTTCTCAGGCGTCGTACCTGAGCGCGCTTCAATTTCTTCAAATGAATATCGAGGGGATATCTTCTTTGGACTTCTTCTTCTTTGGCATTGACCATGACGTCTCTGTCTCCGTGCCTTGCGCCAAGGCTTAAGAAATAGGGTAAGGAGTTCCACATGCGCAGATTCCCTTCTCCCCGTATTACCTACCGGTATTTGGTTACAAAGCCTATGTATCACAATGGATTTATATAAATGTAGTATATAGAACGTATCTGATGCCCACGTGCTACCACACACAATTCAAAACGTACAAGGATCTCAGCAGCCTCACGCTGGATTCTTTCAGGTGTCGCAGCAAGCTTAGTCTTTATTGGAAAGGAGACACAATAACCGAACATTAATTGGGGTTGATGGTGATTCTTCTTCAGCTAACAAAAACCCTAACTTGTTTTTTCAGTGAAAAATCTAAACTATACTTACACTGAAGGATAGTCCAACCTATTGAGTGTGAGTGCAAAATTATCTATCATTTCCTTTAAAGTTAGACGAAAACAGTGCCAAATTTAGTAACGATCATTGAGGCAGAACATTTTTTTCCTAACGTTAGCTTGCCGGCCTCGGTAACTTAGAGGCGAGAATACTGGTCCTGCGTGCCGAAGGTCACTGGTTCGAATCCGGCCGAGGTCATGGATGTTTAAGTGTTGTGTGTGTTAGTGTCATGTCCGTCCGGTGGTGGTAAAATGTACTGGAGAAATTGATTGACTGGAAAGGTCATGATAATCACATTTTGCTGGCTGTATAGCCTTAGTTGCCGAATGTCATTAAAAATATATATATATTGGCTAGTGGCTGCTATAATTATTAATTATAATTTTTAATTCATAAAAATAAGATATTAAGCAGTTTATATTATGTTGTTAACGTACTTATATCTGAGGATAATGTTACATGTTAAATACAAGTTAATGCGTAACTGATTTACTAAATATCAACATGCATGTAGTTTCATACGCCGTTTATGGCCACATTCGCGTTGTTACATAGAAATGTGAAACATTCTAAGCATTGATGTTAGAGAGAGCACTCCTCCGACAAGTTAAAAAAATTCGAGGTACAGCAAAACTCCAATCATCCGAATCAATTGGGACCCGACCCAATTCGGATAGTAAAAAATTCGGATAATCGGATTTTTTCCGAAAAAGGGCCTATTTTAATTAATTATTTTTGTATGTATGTTGAAAATGCCTTCTTTTCCAAGGGTTGTTTTGGTGCTTTTGCACTTCAGGGATGAACATTTCGCCGTACCACTCGGTAAACAATGCTGCAGTCATCCGAACTTTGGGTTGGTTTTTATAAAAGAGGGGAAGCATTTTCGCAGTACGTTTCTGTCTTGGGTTACAAAACTTTGGTCAGACCATTGCTCGAATATGGTAGTGTAGTATGGGACCCTCATTTTACGTATCAAATACAGGAGTTGGAGAGGGTGCAAAGAAGGGCTGCTAGATTTGTTTCTGGAAATTATCGCAGAATGCAATCAGTGACGGATATGATAAAGGAGCTGGAATGGGATTCATTGCAAGACAGGAGGAGGATGAGGAGGGTCATGGGAGTGTACAGGGCATATACTGGTGATGAGGCATGGAAAGATATTGCAGTAGGTATGAAAAGTAGTGCATGGAAGGGAAAAGATGACCATGACCACAAGCTGGCACTCGATTTCAGGCACAAGGGTGTAGGAAGATTCTCTTTTTTAGGTAAGGGTGTCAGGGATTGGAATGAGTTACCAAGAGAAACGATGAATAATTTACCGAAAACTTTGAAGGAATTTAAAGAAAAAATTTGTAGAGGGCAAATGTAGGTGGGTGCAGGATAGGGGGAAGATAGCTGTGTAGGGAAATTGCCACCGGAGCCTGTGCTCCATTGCAATTAAATTAAATTAAATTAAATAATTAAAAAAGCGATTCGGATAATCGGAGTACGGATAATTGGAGTTCTACTGTATGTGTGAGTCAGAATGTTGAATCACAACTTTAAATAATGGAAAATTATAGGAAACAGGGTAACACCTTAACAAATTGTAAACTTTTGAAAATTATGACTTAGAAAAACTATATAATGCTTCGGTAAAACCTTAGCAGTAATGACCGATACAAATAAGTTAAGCGAAGATGACTGTTCTTGATGCTGATGAGCCAATAAATTTAACAGTTGCTCCATTATTTTTAAAATTATCACCACCATTCTTCCAGGCTCTAAGTGCTAAGTACTGTAGAAGATCCGTCATTATGTACGTGAACAGTCCTCTTGTTGCAGTACTAAGGTAACCAACAGCAGTATACTCTGGAAGATGGCCTTATAGACACAGTTACATCTAACCATCTAACGGCTACGATGTATCTAATACTTGGGCCAGCAAAAATGTTGTATACTAAAATTGTGACTGCGATGAATAAGTATTCATACTACTGTTATGATTATTTATTCAGTGTAAATACTACCTTTTGTTACCTGATCAGTTCAGCATTAAATCTGTTTAATGCATTACTCGTAGTAAAATCTGGTTCACAAGTGTTCCCTGGCGCACAAAGATCTAAAATTCTTTCATAGAACTACTGCTGTCTTTTTAACTTTTTATATTCAATGAAAAATCTCCTACGATTTATGGTAGCACTAAAAATTTCCGCCGTTGATTACAATTAGTTCTTCTTAACTCTGTAGTTTTGTCAGTCTCTATTTCCTTTCACGGTAATCAAAGAGTCTGGACTGATGGGAAAGGCATGTTACTTTTAACATATTTCTAGAATTAATGTGAAAAAAAAACATTTAAAAAAATCACATTACTTTCAGTAGGAGCTGCGTGATATGTTTATCCGTGTTCAAAAGCTTCCTTATTGCAATCAGCTCCTCTCAAACGCTGTATCCAATGGCTTGTTGAAAGTCTCGCAATTACTTTACAGGTGACATGTATATAGCTTCCTGTCTTTCAAATTTTATTCCACCAGTTATCTCCTCGAGATGATTCGGTGATAAAGAGAAAATTAAAAGTAGATGATTTTAACAGAATTCAATGTACTATACCAAGCAAAGGAGTAAATCAACCCCGTCTGTAGAATAAATAATTTGTAACATTTAACCAAACAGAAATCGCAAACGAAATTGTACCACATCCATGAAAACATTCTTATGCAGTTCTGACAGATGATTACTAGACCATAAACAAAACAAATACACGCAGTTTCACTAAATAGAACAGTCATCTCCGCTCCCGGTCGGGATAATTATGATAAAAAATATATGTGACATATGAAAATGCTAAGCAAAATTAATATCTATGTATAGTATAAGCAAACTTACATAGTTGATCTGCCTAAGTCTCTTCGTACCTAAGTACTTTCCAGGTGCATTCCAAAGAAATTCACATAGTTTATAAGACGGGAGTAATGTCAGAGATATTGCCAAATACAGAAATACAAGGAATACTTATTATCTTTCCCAAATTTCATTGCTAATAGTTCAGTACGTATCCCCAAGGACGACACAAACAGATTTGACAATTTTTTAAGAAAATATCAAATCATATTACTGTAGAAAGCTGGTAAGTATTGCGCTTTTTATCTAATCAGACAATTACTTGTTTAAAACATTGTTCTCCAGTGCCTCTGACGTGACTCAAAGAAAACAGTTATCAAGAACATCGGCAGCAGAAATACACTTTATGAAAATCATAATTCGTTACTAAACTTATCACCTGTTTGAATCTTTTCAAATATCCTTAACCGCATAGTTCCTGCGGAGTGCGAAACGAAAAAGAAACCAATTTGATTAGTGTAAGATAGCTAGTGCCTACACATAAGCTTCATAGTTAGAGATAAAAGTGTTTCTTTCCTGTACGAACAATGAAAACCAAAAATTATTTTTTTATGTCTTACAATAGTTTTAAATCCAACAATATACATGGACTCATTGGAAAGTTATAAGTGCACCATCGACAGGACCTAACCATCTTCACAAAAATCGGTTCGCGAGAGTTAGCGAACAACGACCTGAGTAAAAGCGAAAGATTTCACTCCTTGAACAAGCTGTTCAGATGTTCTCCAACATAAAAAATCAAGTTAATGCTCGAAAAATTAAGTATATCCATTTTTAAAAAATTTTGTTTAATTGCGTTACTACAAAAAAAAAAATATAAAAAAAAATCAGGTTCCATGATGCAACGTTATATTAGAAGACTAGACTGACTAGCTGCAATGTTTTTAGATTGAAATTTATAGAAGTATAGCAACAAGCTATTCTCTTAATACCTCTACTACCTATATTTGTTTATATTCTGATATTGGGGATCTGTTGTTGCTGAAGATTCATTTTAAAATCTTTGTTTTGGCTGTTGATATTTATTTCAAAATGCACTTCCAGTATTTTTTTATTTCATTCATTAATTTATTATTATCTAGATGGGCAGCATCGTCATCAGACTAGACCATGCTGGGATTTTGTCCTTCAATATTTTTTCCACACTTTTACCTATCTTGATTGCTTCCTGGACACAAAATTTCGGTATTGGGTGAAGCAGATTACGATTTTGACTGACGCGTTTCTTAACGTATGCACTGCTATTACGATTCTCCGATTTGATTTTATACTTATTCTCGGAAAAAAACTTTGGTCTAGTTAACAAGGAAGATGAGTGTAGAAGGGGAAAGAATAAAAAGCTAAAAGATTTGTAATATCATACTGATATAGTACCAATAGTAAAAGGACAAATCCTTAGGTGGTACGAACACAAAATGAGCAAGGGCGGAGATATCAAAGATGTGATATAAGGTTACTTTGTAGGGAAGAGACCTCGCGGAAGACCAAGGAGAGCTTCAGAAAGATAGATAGAAAGAGAAGGAGGAAGTGGAGAGAACGCTAGTTTGTGGGACAAACGGGATGCCACTGCAGTAAATAAATATACATTATATCTTAAACAACATACTCTGAAGTACCAAACGCCATGGGATAGAAAAAGGCAAATATCCATATAGCGGTAGCGGGGCTTTCATTTGTACTCTCGTGAGTCGTGTGAAAGATATTATGGCCACACATGAATTAACAGACTTTGAACGCGGATTGGTAGTGGCGCTAGACGCAAGGGGCACTCAGATTCCGAAATTGTTAATGAATTCAACATTCCTCGATCCACAGCGCCAAGGGTGTGCCTTGAATATGTAATTTTCGGCATTACTCTCGCTATGGATAACATAGTAGCCTACCACGTCTACTTAGCCATCGTGACCAGTGGTGTCTGAGTTGGTGTCATTTTGAAAGGCAGGCAACACTGCAAAAGAACAGTCACACACTATGTGGGATGGACAACTGACGCTTCCGTGCAGCGACAATTACTGTCGATGGGATATGGCAGCAGAAAAACGACGCTAGTGTCTATGCTAAATAACCCGCATTTGTTGCAGCGCCTCTCCTGGGCTCAGAAAGGCTGCATAGTTAAATAAGTCACGATTCCGGTTGGTAAGATCTGATATTAGGGTTTGGCGCAGACTCTACGAGCCTTGGATCCAGGTTGTCAGGAAGGCACTGTCCAAGATGGTGGTGTCTCCATGATTGTACGAGCTATGTTTACGTGGTCAAACTGAACCAACCACCAACTGGAAATGGTTATGGTTGGAGACCTTTTCCAGTTATTCATGGCCTTCATATTCCCAAACAAATATGGACTTTTCTACGACAACAATGTGCTATGTCATCGGGGCAAAATCATTCACAATTGGTTTAAGGAACATTCTGCACAATTCTATAACATTATTTTCCCACCTAGATCAGCGGACATGAATCAAATCTATCATATCTGGGACGATCGATAGGTTAATTATGAACGGCTATAAAGTAAGCATCGCCGAATATTTTTTTTTTTTTTTTAGGGCTTTCCTGTGACAAGAGATGTACATGTAAATGAGGCAATGAGTTTCAAAATACAAATAGGGAATTATCAGATTCATACTTAAGTACATAGCCGTTGAACTCAAATCTTATGGCAACACAGAATTTACACTAGTGGTCGCACTGAAACTTATTTAAAAGGATAAAGACACTTTATGTAGTATCCGAAGATTGCGTTAGTATGTAGGAAAAAAGAAATAAGAGCGCCTATTTAAACTATAAAAGGTACCGATATTCTTAGCCGGACATTAAATTCTTTTTTTTATGCATTGTCTGGCTAAACTTTGCCTTCTTTGCACAAACGTTTATCACATTAACTCTTGAGGGCAATGGAGGATCTCATTCAATCAGAACCTTAGGAGTGGTATCCTCATTAATATGAAAGTGAAGATCGTCGAACGAGATTGGAGCCTAAGGGATAACGTTTTGGGTTGTCATTCTGGAGGAGACGTAGGCCCTATTGCGTTTCTCATATCGCTCCAGGACAATGCTGGGATAGTTCTTCATAAAGACCATGACCGATTTCCTTCCAATTACTAGCCCACAATGTTTTCCCGGCTAAAACGACGAGCGTGAACTCCACTAAGAGAAGAAAAGTATCACGGTTTGCTTTGCTCAGTTTAATATATATATATATATATATATATATATATATATTCACGCTTCACTTAAAACATATTTGCTGATGGTATGGATTAGCATGAAAGGGACTAAGCTCGGATTCATCAGTTTGTAATGTCACCTCAACTCCTCTCGTAATAGTGATTATCTGGGACTTTTGTCGTTTTATTACAAGTCATCAAAATTGGCTGATGGTATTCGAATAAATCTTTCACAGATATGCGACAACATGTTTTAATATTGAGAAATGTTTTGTTTTTATCCGATACATCCTTTCAAATTGTGTATGTAAATTGAAATTTTTTTGTCCTAATAAATATGAAAAAAGGTATGAAATATTTGTAATGGTTTCAATTGAAATATCTTTCAATGGGATGAATTGATGATATGTTGCATCAATCGGCTCGACGCCTCCGTTTCGCAACTGTTATTTTCACCAGCGCAAGCCAGAGAAAGCTGCGCCAGGTAAAAATAGTATGTTATGACCTGACCGATATAAAACTACAGGACGTGCCTTCTCTCTAACGGAATGCGGCTGAAAAAAACCAACCGCAACACTAAAATATACCTTGTTGGAACGGTAGTGGAACTCTGGCAACGGGTTACACAAATAGTACCGCATGAAACAGGTACGCATCATTGCTTTCTTGTTCACTGTAATATCTTTCTCATTTTTATGTTGTTTGGTTTGTTGGTAAATTACTGTTTTTTTTAATCCATTAGCAGAGCACCCGGCGATGCACGGGAGTGTGATATAAAAGTTCTGTTGTTTTATCCCTTTTGAGGGGGTCATACATTCGGTATTACTTTGACCGATTTCTCTATTTGCAAAAAACAGAAAAGTTGCACTTGTTAATTTGTATTAAGAGGGGTGAAGGGAGAGCGGGTGTAGTTTTGTTATCCAAATTTAAACATTATTTTTGAACTTATTGTAAAGCATACGTGTGCGAATCATGGGCGGTTAAAAACTGTAGGTTTGTATGTTACCAACATTAAAACAATTTTTAAATTTCATGTTCGAATTTCTGTCAGCAATTGTCCGATGGGAATCGGTCCAACGTCCTTCCACAGGAAATTTTATGGGCTGTGACAATATTACTATATCAACTATGGCAAATATCCATGTCATTTTCGAAATATTTGCAAAAAATAAAATATAAAAAATACCCTGAATATTTTCATATGCAAATTTTGCTTAAGGAGGTTAAAGGGGAAGAGGGTCTGGATTTTTGTAAATCAACTACAGACAGTATTTTTCTCTTCGATTTAAAGTACACATGTGCGAAGTTCCACCAAAATCGGATAAAACTGTGAGTTTGTATGATGAACATTTGTAAAAATTAAGAGGCATAAAGGGGGAGAGGCGTTAGGTTTTTTTAAACCGAATGAAGACAGTATTTTTCCCTTCGTTTTAATGTGTACCTGCTCAAAGTTTCATTGAGATTGAATAAGAGCTACGGATTTTTATAAAGAATCTAGAAATATACATACATTAAATATTTAAAACATTTAGATAGATTGTTTATCCTGAGCAAACAAAGTTCTTATTCCTTAAAGTGTTACTTATAAAAAACTGTAACAAAAACTATTATTAAACATCTGATGCGGTACTTGATTCATTGATACATGCAACCTCGAAATACTTCTAAGGAAGCTGCTTCTTTTTTTATTATTATTATTATTTTATTTAATGGCATTCGGCTAGTGAGGCCACACAGCCAGCTCAATGTGATTCTGATTCTTTCAATGTATTAGTTTCTCCAATGTAAATATTTTCCACTAAGTGTAATCACAAGGACAATACAACACGAACACAACATTCACAAACACAACACTTAAACACCCATGCCCGCGGCCGGACTCGAACCGGCGACCATCGCTACGTGGAGCTAGTACTCTAGCCCCTACGCTACCGAACCCGGCAGTGCTTCGTTTACTATCTTCAGCAGTTCATAGCTCGCATCCTTGAACTTCCGTGCGCGAAAATCAGGCGAGGAAAATCGAGAAAAATAAAGATTAAAAAAAGAGAAATAGGCTACGTTTCCTCTACACCGTGGAACCTGGTAAAAAAATCTGAGATGGATGAATTACTAAACGGAATTAAAAAATGTTGGAAGAGGAATGTGGACTGGGTATAGACGGCAATGGATCAATGAAGGAGACCCCAAGCAGCTACCATGAAGGGTGCTGGAATGTGTTGTCCATTGATCCCTTCTCTCCTTTGTGGCGAATGAATGACAGCGGGAAGTCGTTAAACTCCCTACCAATAGACAGTGGCCAACGTCGGAAGTTTCCAAAGCTTTTGTCCGACCGTGGGACGAAGAAGTATTTACTGTTACGGCTTTATGTATCATCGCCGTCGATGTCATTTACGTAAAAGGAATGGGAAGGAATTCGGCCATGGCATTTTGAAGAAACCCTTCTGATATTCGTCTGGAGTGATTTAGAGAAACCTCGAAAACCTTGGAGAGCTGGACGGGGATTTGAACCCGTATCCTCCCGGAGACCCGAATCTCAGATCATTGTTGAGCTGCAAACAGACTCATTGGATGAAGCCAACCACGAGGTCTGCGAACAGTTATTGCCGGGCAGCGACAGAAGACGTTTGTTTGGCAATCAGATAAGACACTTACAGCGTACTGCTCGACAGCTGCATTGGACATTTTGTCGGTAAGTGCCTTCCCGATAGAATTGTGGCGCATGTAGCTTAGCAGTGCCCACAACCGTCAGAACACAGCCGTAACAGATAACGTATTCTCTACAACTTTCAAGCCAGAAGAGTCTGGACATATTTATACACTTAAACATGTCCTCAGTGTACTAAGTTTCCGCCAACCTGTTGCGAAGAGTGGGGATGCTTTAATATTATTGTCCTCATTCCCATTCCACACCTGCACTAATGTTTGTTTGTAGTATTCCGTAGTCAACGAGAAAAGGAGCCCTACTGCCAAAGCTCCTCTGTCTTGTCAGTCTGTCAGTCAGTAACACGGTTTAAGTTCGACATTTCAAATTCGTACATACAATGTATTCCATTCATCCGAAACCAAAAACTGTATTTAAAATTTTGTGGAATTATAATCAGATGGCATTTCGGAGAAATAAAGGAGGTCGAAATTTTATTTTATGTGAGCGGCCGTCACAGTTGTTAATTTTTAGCCATTTTTGTTACTGTGTCTATCTCAAAAACGGTATCGTCTAGGAATTTGTCCCCAATATCTTTGTTATCCGGTAATTAAACGACAAATACTAAAAATATTTACTTGTAATATAGTTTAGAAGTTCCCAGAAACAGAAACAATTGTTTTTATTTTGAAGTTACTTTGCCACGTATTAATTAATACCATTTTATCTGAAAAAAGAAGCGCCCATTTATCTCCATGCAATATTGAATATCTCCCGCCATGCTAAATTAATTCCAGGCATCAGAAGACATTGGTTATTGTTCTACCCGCAAGCTATTTTTATGGCATGTTTCTCCATGTTAGAAATCCTAACGAAAGAACGGGTGCAACTAAGTTCATTCAAAAATTAACTGGATTTAAGAAATTTGGAAGACAGGTTGGAAAAATTTATAATAAATTCTGGAGTCAATCCTCACGAAAAGCAGATATCTCGTGTATCGTTGGTTAGATGGCAGTCGGATTGCGCAAAAATCATTGCTTGAAATATTTTCAGATTTGGTAGCCGACTCCGCTCTATGGCTCTACGTTGGCTCTTGTGCCGCTATAGCCTGTTCAGTTAATAAAGGCGGCTCGAGGTCATTCCTATCCGCACTCCGCTGCCCTTACTTCTACATGCGGAGGAGAAATTTACCCATTCAACTACTCGAGCACAGTGTTAAGTTCGTAGAGATAGGAAAGGAGGGTGTTGTGAGGCGAGGATCGGGACCTACTCCTATTGAATCCTTAAGTTTTCTCGCTCAATAAATCCTTCGTATTCCATTCACTAATTGCTCGTGGAAAAATGATTGTAGAAAAGGATCTGTTCTGACGCTGATTTCTTTCACTTCCTCAGTCAATCCTTGAATGAATGTTGCTGGTAGTAAAATGTGTTTGGTGTAATTCTGAAACAGATCTGTCATTATCTCTCCAGCTAGCTTACAGCGAGAGCATCAGCTACGGTTTTCCAGATCTTCCCAACCCAACTCCTTCAATATCACAATTATGCTTTCCTACAGCTGAATATTACCTATCATAAATCGGGCGGCTCTTCTTTGGAAGAAGAATGATATTCTAACTGACGTCGCACTAGCGTTTTGCATGCAATCGATTTAACATCCGGGGTAAACAGTTTTAAATTATGGCCAAATATACTGAAAATGTGGTTTGCTTTCTCAATTACCTTCTTAATATGTTTATTACGCAGCAAATTATTACGAATTGCTACTTATATGCATGGGCACTTTCTAACGTTAAGCTACAACTGCCAGTCTTTGCACAGGCTAATGTTTTCACACCATCGGCTTGTAACAAAGTGCAGTCATCCTGGATTTTTTATGTCACCATAAATTATAATATAATCAGCAAATAGGATTATTTTATCCTTTATTTCGTAGCAGCAATCATCAAAGATGCACATAAGGTATAACAGTGGCCGTAACACACTTCCCCTGGTGATCCCGGACCTCACTTTGGTCAGAGGTGAACAATCAGCATAGAGAAATACAGAATATGTACTATCCTTCAGGAAATCGGCAATTAAATTGCATATTTGTCTAGATATGCCATAGTTATGAAGTTTCTAAAGCAGCCTAATATTAGGCACAGTGTCGCAGGATTTAAAAGAAATAAGAAAAAAAAAAATTCACAGTCATTGGGGACTGTTGACAGAAGTGAAAACTTAAAACTATGAATATCATACGCGCATCACGCCATACTTATGGCTACAGATATACTAAATAATAATAATTCCGTGCGGCCGTAATGACCTGCGCACTCCGCCTGAGTCGCCATAACCTAATTTGGTAGTGCTACCAGGTACAGGGGACCTACGTTTTAAAGTGTAATTCGAACCTCGGAAGCTTTCTGCCGTGCATCACATTACACAGAAGGTTTTATTTATTTCTCGTGTCCAGGACATAACATTACATTAGTTGAAACAAAACAAATAAAATTAATTAATTAATATCAAACTTATGAACTATAGAACACAATCAAATGGAATGTGACCAGAATTCCGCAGTCCTGATGGCCTTCTCATTTACCCGAAAAAGGTCGTCAATATTGCAGGTTTCAGGTAGATTCCTGCATACCAGAAGATGTTGTGGATTCTACAGCTCATCACATTCACATAGTTCGCTTTCAATAGTGTAACCCCATTTTTGATATTAGATCTGCATCGGGACACTTCATTTCTTAATCTCTTTTGTGCCTTCAATGTGGCATATGGCTGATTACACCCTGCGGCCGGTGCCTCTTTGATATTCCTCCATTGCCCTTCAGGCAACGAATTTCGCCATAGTTCAATAGGTGAAGGTTAGTTTAATGGTCTATGAAAACTCCCACCTAGACAGGGATTCGAACAGAGAACCTTTCGTTCCCTAGTTAGACACCTTAACCACTGAGCCACCAGACCTCAACAGATATACTGTTAACATTAGCATGTTGGTGACGGGAGCTCACAAGGTTTTGCCCATCCAAAAATCTACCAACGCGTCTAAAGAAGTTTTCATTTTAAAAACTAAAAATATAACTTAGTCCACAATCCGAAGGTTGGTCGAATCTTTTAAGGAGATGTACTAAGCTATTGTGTCAGAGGCAGGAAAGTCAATTCCTTTCCTAAGGGCCTACAGAACCACGGAACGTCCCGGCGGAGCTCATTTAATCAAATACAACTCTTAAAAATTCCTGCTCACCACGGGAGTTGAGCCCGCGAACGAAGAGATAAACTTGAGGAAGTAAGCGCCTTAACCGCTGAGCTACAGACCGCCTTGTTTTGAAGTATACGTGTGCTAAAAATTATCAAAATCGGATAAAAACTGTTGATTTGTATGAATAACGTTGGCAGAAATTAAGGTGAAGGGGGAAAGGAGGAGGGGTTTAGGATTTTATAAATCAAACGCAAACCAGCTTTTTTCTATTTGTTTTAAAGTATACGTATCCAAAGTTCCATCAAAATCGGATAAAAACTGTGTGTTTGTACGAAGAACATTGGAAAAAAAGCAAACAAACATTCATTTTTTATATATTATATACAAGTAAAATCTATACTTTCACTGCTGTCCAAGCTCAACACGCCATTCATATACAGGGTGTCCAGAAAAGGACACCCTGATTTCAAAATTAAATATCTCGAAAACAAAGACCGATAGAGGAATGCAGTAAACGGTATGTTTATTGTGACAGCTGTAAGAAGTGTATACAGCAGTGTGAAATAATAGTTACAAAAGCTGCTAACAGATAGCGCTGTACGCTCATATCAGCATACATAAGTGAAATAATCGTATAAAAACAATCTTTGCAAACAATCACATCACAATGTTTTCAAAATGTTCACCATTGGCACGTTTCAATGGTGGAACTGATCGCCCTGAGCTTCGGATCACTATTTAGGTATTACGTATGGCGATTACAGCGCCATCTGTTAGCAGCTTTGTAACTATTATTTCAAACTGCTGTATACACTTCTTACAGCTGTCAGGATAAAAATACCGTTTACTGCATTCCTCTAGCGATCTTTGCTTTCGAGATATTTAATTTTGAAATCAGGGAGTCCTTTTCTGGACACCCTGTAGCTACAGATATACTGCTATTACAGGATGTTGATGACATGAACTCATAAGACATAATTCATCCAAAAAGCGTAAAACGCGCATATCACACGCGCAACACGTCATAGCATGTCGGTGACGGGAAGTCGCGAACACAGATTTATCCCCGTCCAAACATTGCCTAACGCGCTTATAGAAGTTTTCACTAAAAAAATCTAATAAAACTAAGTTAACCTGAGATCATTCTTTTATCATATGACACAATAATTAGTTTTCAATCAAATTTACTAAAGCCATTTCCCCTGTCTTCATCAGGTGTAATGGTAGGTCGCCTCGTCTCGTATGCTACACGCCAAAATCATAATGTGCAACTTCTATCCCCTCGGAAACGGTGTCACTGTAATTTTACGCCCGTTTCAACCTATTCAAATACGGGGACAATGCGAGGCTGACACCCTTGCCCGAGGCCTGACTTGTGACATGCCCACAGTTTTCATTTGAGTATTAAAGGGGACGGCGCATGATACAGCTCTGTTAAAGGAGAAAACAGATGAAGAGGAAAGCGTTTAAACAGGAGCGAAAATGCTTTAAAAAGTGTTCGTATAACTAGTTGCTGGCGTCTCTTGATCTTAAATTTTTGGGAAGTTATCGAATTACCTGCGTATTTCGATTCTTCTATTCACATCTTCCTATTTAGATATTCCTAAGGTTTGACTTTTTAACTTTTATTGTTGGCCATATAAACTGTTTCGTCTTCGTGTTTGGCATCATGCCAGGAAAACAAAGCACCAAGCAACTTGTCTATTTTCCAGCCTGCCCATAGAGACATCTAATGGCTCTCGTCTGACCAACTAAAACTAGTTTGCCTGCCCTGGCGGACTAGGGGCAAACCTTAGACATGCCTCTATGGATGTAGCGCGCTGGAATATAAGTATACACCACGTATTCAAGAGGTTTTATTATTTTTTTAAAAAAGTTACCAAAATATTACGACAAGTAGGAAATAAGTTCGTAGTTTCTGGTTTAACAACTCTTAAATGCTGTGTCAACGATTTGCGTCGTTCTGACGATCTCTGAATGGAGACGAGAATGATAAATCTTGTGACAGTCGATTCGGCGGATATGTCCACAACATTTTGAATGTCCTCCTGTTTCTACAATTTTTATTCTTACTGGTTTCCTCAAGACCTAAGCCTTACATTGGTAAAGTTCGATATAAATATTTTTAAGAAGTTTCGTGTCCTAGATAAATGTTTGATCAGAAAAATTTCCTCCTTTCAAACAATAATCTTAATTTTGCTATAGATAGTTGCCGTTTCGTATAATCCTTGCCTTCAAATAATTGAACAGGCTTCCGGGGGCGTCGTAAGTATTATCTTGGAAGCCGCGTCAGAGTCCTCTGATGAAGGCCACAGCACGATGGCCGAAACACTAGGCTTCATTCAACAAATCGATGCGGCTCCACCCCGAGAACCAAGATAATAATCCTCGCCTTGTCCATAGGTTGTAGGTTTACTTCCTAAATTAAAATCCTTTCATTCATTCTAATAGGCCTACATATTTAACCTAAAACTCAGGTCTTTCTAAAACTGTGCACACAACATTTTGGAAGTGAACCTTTGATTTTGGAGTATCAGAAAGAAGAAAAATTGAATCATTTTAAATGTGGTGCTACAGAAGAATGTCGAAAATTAAGTGGAGAGATAAGGTACGAAAAGAACATTTTTATAAAAAGTGGGTAAGGTAAAAAAAATTCAGAAAGTCTCTCCCAGAAAGAAGAGGTGGTATGGTTGGTCATGTTTTAAGAATCTCGGGATTGGTTAGTTTGTTAGACGAGCTAACTGAAGAAGAAACCGCTAAAAAAATGGTCGAATGACATTATTGGCCGAGAGATACCTAAGGGTAGTTTGGAAGCCGGTTTGTCGCATGCGGCTCTGTCGTGGCTATCCTAAACCTTACCTAATCCTACCGAGTAAAGGGAACCTACAGTTTACCGTGGAATCCGAACAACAGAAGAGTACCGGCATTCTTCTCATTATACACCAAGCTGTGCCAAAGGTGAAGGTCGGATTAAGGTCCCAACCGAGACAGGAATTCGAACCGGGGACCTTTCAACCTCCATTTAGCCGCCTTAACCATTGAGCCGCTCCGACAAAAGAAGTGAAAGCCAGGGATTAAAATATATACAGCAAATAATTGAGGTCGTAGGTTTTCAATGGTATGTTTTTTTTAATTTAAAAAAAAAGACAGAAATTGAAGAAAGCATCAAACCAGACACAGAATGAAGACATTTTATATATATATATATATATATATATATATATATATATATATATACATAAAACCAGTTCCTATTTCTATATTGAGTTAATAGCTACTCTCGTCACTTATTTCGTACTTTAGAAATCGTGTCTTGTTTCTGTTTTTTGTTGTTTAAAGACGTATAGGCCTATGTCTAGATATCATTGTAATTCATGTGTGTCTTGTCTCAGTGATTATTGAATTGGCATTAAAATAACAGTCTGTTTTTTTTTTTTTTTTTTTTTTTTTTTTTTTTTTTTTTAGCGTTAGGTTGCTGGAAGCCGGTTTAGTCTGATAATCATTCAAGGATTCAACCACAGTGATTGGTACAATCTAACTTCGTACATAAATTTTCGTTGCAGCTCTGTCACCATTAAACCGACCTCCAGAATGAGTCATTAATTTGAAAGGGAACTTCAAAGAAACTAAGAGAACCAAATATAACAGAAGTGACATCAATGTTCGTTTTTTCAAATGGGATCAAAACAATCAAACCCACATTCAGTTCCCTTGTCAGATTCTTGTACCGGAGACATTTTTTGTTTCTTAATTATTATGTCGACAGTAAATACAAGATCATTATTTTAATTAATATTTCTATTTCCCTCTTTTCCTAGGTGTTATGTTGTATGCCACTTTAATTCAGTAATAACTCCATCAGTGAATACTGACGCAAAATCAGAGCAATTATTGTTATTATTTCTTCTTTAACGCTAGATGCCTCGCATCTTGGCATAACAGTTGGAAAGAGAGATTTTCTGAATTTGTCTATAAGAAAAGACATTTCTTCCATTACATTCTGACAGAGAATATTTCTCCCGTTTTAGTTTTTTCTAAGTAACGTGATACTGGTCTCTGTTATCACTGATGCATTCCACTACAGTCTAGCGTGCTGTGTGTGGAGAATGCACGGATGTTTGTGGCTCATGGGTTTATTTATAGTATCTCTGACTCACTTCCCCCGGAGACGCCTGGATGCAGACTTGCCCGCAGTCTCCTGAACATCAACAGAGGGGACAACTAGACATACTGCTGTAAACAGATTGGCACAAAGAAATTTGTTCAAAACACGTAACTCAACCGATCACTCATTTCAGGCAACCTACGAATTACACCTATACGCCAGGTCTGATACAAAAAAAGCCGGTGAACAAAAAACCAGCAGGGACTTTTATTGTTCGATAAAAATTCTGTAATTTATATTATACTAGCAGTTACCCGCGACTTCGTCCGCGTGGAAGAGTGTTGTAATATAAGATTTTGTTGAGAGGTCTGGTCGCTCAGTGGTTAGGGCGTCCAACTGGACATGGAAAAGTCCCCAGCTTGAATCCCAGTCTCGCAGAGGGTTTTCATAGGTCCTTAGCTCGACCTTAACCTCTGGCACAGGTTGTTGTGTGATGTGAAGTGTGCCAGAATGCTCACGTGGTTCTGATTCCACGTTGAACTTAGGTCCTCTATGCCCAGTAGGATTACTGCGTTAGGTTAAGGGGCTGATTGCGTAGACGTAATGAAGCCTTGCCACCAGGTCAATATGACCATATAATTAATTTTAGAGCTATTTTTATTGGTGATGGTAGTAATAAATACTGCAATAAAATAACAAAAATGTATTTGTTCCAAACAACTTCATCGAACTTTTAAAACAATAAAAATATTCTGTATGTTAGTAGTATTTTCAGTTTAATACATCGGTATATATATTGTAGGATTTGTTATTTTCTGAAAAAAACATGTAAATTTTTTGCACTCGGTACCCGCGAGCAGGCAACATATAGTTGACCAAAGGAAAAGCAGTGAGTATCCAAGTGTATTCCCACCAATTTCAACGTTTGACCTTGCGATTTATTAATTGTCACTGAAAATGAAATTTTTAATGGGAACTGTAATGTTTTAAATTCAAAAGGGAATATTACTGGGAATAATTGGGATACGCGGAATTATAACGGCTTCCCCTTTAGATGCACCGGTAAGAATTGTCGCCTTCACAATGTTTCTTCCTAGTTCTGTGATGTGTAATCTGGTGCCATTACAATACCTTGAGGGGAGGGGGGGGGGGGTCGAGATTACGCATCAGGAGACCTCGAGTGCCAACCTTAAGCTCGAGTTTATGGGACGATAGCCCAGATAACTCGAAGGAATTTGAAAACTCGACGGGGTAGGTAGCAGCTTCGTCAGTTAACCTTACTGTATCGATGGAAGAGTGTGTTGTCACTTCCCCGACTATTTCCTCTAATATATATATATATATATATATATATATATATATATATTTGCTCCAGAATCATTTTTCGGGGCAAGTATTGTCTTCTCACATAACCAGTTTTCGTCATTGATAATATTTAGTTGAATGCTCGGGAAAACATTAGAAATGAGCTCACGTTTGTTCAGGTGTTTCAGCAACTCGTTGCAATGCCAAATATGTGGCATATTGTTATTGCCGTCTTTTTGTTTGCTTCGGTGTTTCAGAAGCTTTTGAGATCGATTGCCAATCCGCTTGCTCTTAGCAAGCACCGAGCTCGCGATTTTCCCGGTGTGATCTTCCAGACACCAAGCGTTCATTTTGGTGTTGTCGCCCAACTTGTGACTGCTCCGGCAATTCAGCATCTCCAGAAGCCGCAATACGTGCTAAGTGCTCAACCCTGTGCAACTCTGCTAGAGGATTTGTTCCTGGGTTTTGGCTTTTTTCACAGCCGTAGTTTTCTTACATTTCATTGAGAGATTTGAATTTCGTTTACCCGGCATCTCTTAAAATTACTAATTTCAAGACTTGCGAATAAAAATTAATATAGTTTTAATTAATGGAAACTCAAAACGTCAAAATATGATGGAAGCGACTAAACATCCAAAAAATTTACTAACATTTAAAGAGCAAATAAATACCTAAGTGGCCCAAGGACGTTGATCTCGTTAAAAAATTGCGAAACTAAAAATGTATATATTTTTTTTTTTTTAAGTGAACTTAATTTGCTCTCTGAATATTAATTTTGTTTTGAAGATATGTGGGTTCCATCAATTAATTCTGTTTTAAATCAGAAATTTAGGTATTATAGTAATAATTGATTCTTTTATTCATAATGTTCAGTGTTAATTTCGTTTCTCTACCTGTGAAAACAGTTGACTGCATGTAGATCAGTATACTATAGTTTGTTCGTTTCGATCCATTAATTCTTCTCTGAAATATAAATTACAATGTTAAAGTAGTAATAGATTCTTTATTCATAATACGTTTCTGAATCTGCAAACAGAATTGAATGTCTACCGGCAAATCACCACTCTGCTTTTCTGACTCTCCACTATCTGAATAAAACATTTATAAATTTCAAAAATTTACTTCGAGCAATGCCGTGTGTTCTGCTAAATCATCTAAGCTTATTATATATCTTTTGATACAATATCATTATAAAGCGATACATGACGTCACTAAAATGGTGCTCGTGAAAGAAGCTTAAACTATTAATAATGTTTCAGTTCTCATTTTGGTCCAGGCTGCATTTCAACAAAGTGAAAAATTCCGCTAATAATACCGCTATAAAATCAAAGCTTCTATCACTCGCGCATTAATACATTAGAAACGTGAATTATTATTTCAGATCGCAGGAAAGTAAATACTGAATACATATGAAACTTCATTCATTATTGCAGTTACCTATTTAAAAAATTTATACTGCTTGTAAATTACAGTGTACAACGGAAAGTTCATAATTCGCTACAACTCTAAGACAATTTTTGTTAATATTGCTGGTCAAGCTTACATCGCGATAAGGTGACTGTTACTGCTCGTGATTTAGTAAGGCATATAATGAAATTAATTGTGATAGTAATTTATGCTACACTAATTAGGAATCTTGATATAGAAAAATCTGTTACTATTCGAAATACAGTTCCAATGCATTTAATGTGTTGAGGTGTGTTCATAACGTTTGATTTTGTAGCGGCAATATTAGCAGAGATAGTGGTTAGGTTGAAATGCTTCCTGGACCAGAATGTTTTTGTTACAGTATAAGGCAGAAGTCATTTAGTTATTATTAGTAATAAATAAGCAGCTTTCGTAAGCTCCGTGTAAATGAGGTGTATCGCGTTGTAAACGACTTGCAATATTGCTTCATGAAATATTAAGTCTCTACGTTAGGTCATTGAATACATTCGTTTTAAGTGAAGGATTTACTGGAGTAGTTTACTTGGCGATACATAACGTCACAACGTGACATAGTGCTTATGATATTTGCTTAAATAACTGATAACTAAATTTCTCATGCCATTGGCTGTGACAAAAACATTCAGTTTTCATTATGGTCCAGGCTGAATATCAATGTAACCACAATATTATTGGCGCTACAAATTCAAAACCTCAACCACACGCGCATTGAAACAATTATTTTATCCTAAGTTAGCATCGTCGTGTATCGCGACGTAAACTTGAACCGGATTTATTAGATATTTGTAGAAATTGAACAGTAAGTAAAAAGCACTGTTTCCTAAATCATAGTCTACTATTTGTACTGATTTATACAAAAAAATTTAACAAAAAAGGGTTTGTTAATAATTTGTAATATTACAGAGAATGTATAGTGGAAAAAAAGAAGACACACAGGAAATAAATAAAACCGAGATAGAATGGAATCCGTAACATTTTTATAAATACGACATTTCGAGCACCGCCATTTTACACTTTTAGTAAATCGACTTTCGTGCTGGTATAATCATAGCATTTTACGTTGTTTTTTTCCAAGCTCTGATTTTTCACATTTTGTATATTACGATCGAAATTATGGTGCAATATTTGAGATGTCATATTAACGCAAATGAAAAAATCTCTTTACGAACTTAGCAACAGTACCTACCTTTTTTAATTTAAGGTTAAGTACATATTTATAATTCCTGCTTCCAAACTATTGTTTGTCAAGTACATCAGTTTTATGGCTTTTAAACTAAACACAAACTTGCATATGTAAGAAGGTTTTCACTATTATTTCTGAAAAGCAGTGTTTGCGATTTATGTAAAAAGCAAAGAGTAAACGTTGCACGGCTGTCTACGAAGTAGGAAACTCTTTGTTGCTTCCGAATTGATATTAATGGCAATTTCTAAAAGAATTATGCGTTTTTGCGGGATAAAATCTATCCTATAACACTTCGCACGCAATTAACTGACTTCATGCCAAATTTCATTTAAATATGTTGAGTTATTAAGGCGTGATTGACTGTAGACGTACATCCAAACACACATCCGAACTTTCTCGTTTTCTCATTTATAGATATATAGATTAGAGTTAGCCTGTGACCGTTTTTTGCGTATCGTCACGGAGCTAGAAGAGTTCCAATTTTTAGGATGAAAGATCATGACAGGTTGACCTGATTTGACCAAATATAAACTTGACCTGTGTTTCAGGGTTAATAAAATCTCTTGAGCTTGAAGAACTCAGAAGCATTAATAGAGGTAGGTATTAAACACGAACAGAGACGATAGCGCTCTCGTATAATAGTTTAAATACAAACTTGACTTTTATTTTAACCTTAAAAAATTCCTGTTTGCTTCGCAAGCATCACGTTGTTTTTTATTGAGACTGGGCAAACTCTCGTAATCATTGTTCATAGTATCTGTAACGACCAAAGAACTTAATACACATTCCATATTATTAAACAATTGAGCAACTCCAAAGAAATGAATTGCCAGAATAATTGATTCGGTAACATATTTGGTCTGATGTCCACTTCAAATAACCCAGTAACGCACGTACAGCGAACATGAAGAAAGACCATTAACGAAGGTAAAATATACCTAAAAATCAAATAAACCGTAATGCATAAACTTTTTGGTCAAGCAACAACATTAGTAATTAATCCTAAGCCGGAATGATAAATGGCATTCGTGGTTACAGCAGAGACCATGGGTAATTTAATTTTTTTAAAGTTTTTTTTAAGTTGCTTCCATTAGCGACATGTTACTGAAAAGCAGAAAGACGTTTTTTCAGGTGTAAAGTTTACCGATATTTTTAACTACGAAACGCTACGAATTTCTTCTAATGGTATCTCTGGTCGCTGTTTTGCGAGCGAAGGCTGGCACGTGACAGTTTTCCAGCCAATAGCTATCGAGGTGAGTGAATGAGTGAGCTTACGAAATTATATAGTAGATGGATGGATTTATAGCCTCGTGTTAATAAATTCAATCATTAGTTCCATAACACCTTCTGGAAGGAAATTGTGTGGCATCAACAGCTTGTACTGAAGTAACTCAAACCTTCATTAAAATAATGAAGGCGTGAATGTCAACAATCTTACCTATTCAACTGAAGTATATCTTCAGTAAAATCACTGATATATTTAGTGTTCCACATGTCTTAAGATCCCCAAGCGGTCAATTACGTTAGGAGACAGTGAACATAGGTTAACTCAATCTCTCTTTTGCGTGACACAAAAGATAATTAATCCTTATTTCGGATACAGCAATGGCCGGGAAATCGAGATAAAAACTAATGGCTCTCAAAACTAAGTATTCTGTCCACAAACTTAGTGTGAATAACTTGATACAAATTACAAGGTTAAGAATTAATTTCATGCAATGAGTATAATATGTACGAAGCTTTCAGATGCTCACAGACTACACTCACTGGTGCTAGGTGCTGATTAGTGATTACCATCAATTTGAATTATTTGTTAGTTAGCGAGTACGGAAAACGAATGGTTCACATGTTTCACATCCCAGAGGTATTTCCTCAGCAGGGATCCATAGAACAAGATTGATAAATAAATAAATAAATAACCAACCAGAGAAACAACGCAGCGGAAACCAGGTGCACCCATCAGTTTAGAAATGTCCTTTCATTTCTGAGAATGAGTGTTGCTTGTAACCTAACTGTCGCGGATCTTCTTGCTACCACAAGACTGCTCTGGTAGTATATGATAACTATAACAATTTTAGGCCGATTGAACTCAGAAAGAGATTTCTGCTTAAACCCCTCACCACCTTTCCAGTCTGGAGCAGATGATTTTAGCCAGTTACAGAACGAATCATTGGGGTCATTTCTCGATAGTTCGAGTTCATCGTAACATCATTTTAAACCAAAGACAATTTTGTTTAGCTAAAATCAGTGTACCTACATTTCTTACGAATATAATCGTGACATAAAACAACCCAGCATTATGTTGGATCGCTTGCTGAATGTAGGATAGCTACCGCATCAAGGAAATTCTGCTTTCAATACACGCTTCCAGCTAAATTAATACTACAAAGGACATTTTAACGTCTCGTTGAACCGTATACGACGCGGGTCGTGAAAATTTTACTGGCTGCAGATATTACACCAGCTCATAGGGGAACTGATCGATCAATCTGGGTGTCCTTCATCGTCCCCACATACAACACGAGGGTGATAAGTCATAAAAAAAGGCAGTCTTCTACAGGGGTATTCCGAGAAAGGCCTTCACGAAAAATCAATACTGGAAGATAGCTAACTCTACGACTCATAATCTTTGTCAGTATACGTACAATTTGGTAAAAACAAAAGAATATCGTATCTAGTATTCCTATACACAATCTCTCTCATTCCATGCCAATGGCTTCGCATTCGGGAGGTCGCGGATTCGAATCTCCATCCCGCCATTCAGATTTCCATAATTTCCCCATATCACTCCATGCCGGGATAGTCCCTTCAAAAAGGGCTATGGCAGGATTCTTTTCAGTTCCTTGCCCCTTTCCCACCTCCAATGACCTCGACGTTGAAAAAGCTAAAAGCTTTTAGAAAAAAAAATACCATCAATCCAAGCGTGAATAGAAAGAAAAAATAAAAACCCACAAGAAATGCAACTGAATACTAAGTGTAACGGGATAAGTTCTTATTTTTTTCCCCCTCATTATGAAAGACGTGAACATCAGTTACCTGATAACTCAGACAATTTAGTGTCAACAACTAGAAACTGGGAATGGGTGGGAGAGGCTAGAAGCCCTATAATAGCTAGAACCTGACATATTAGCTCCGGAGCGTTTAACCCTCGGAGATGAATGTTTGTGTTGCCATCTGTCTGTGAAACGTGTAACTTGTCTTCTGTATGGTCAGTGTATTTTCGTTTGTGAAGTGTGGAGTTTATGAGGCGGAGTTTGGGGACTGTCCCAGTTTTCGCCTAGTTGATTGCGTAAAACCGCATGAAAACTGCAATCAAGAACAGCATTGACGTGAAGACCAGGATTCGAATCTGGCCCCATTGTACCTCCAGAATCCAGCGGGGTGTCGCCTTAACGTGCGCAACCACACTGGCGGGTTCTAATTGTTTATCTTATTACCTTATTTAATTGCAAGGGTGTAAGGGTTTGGGAGAGACTATAATAGCCTTTTCCAACCAAATGTCAACCTCTCCTTCAAGTGGTGCACCCTGTTTGCACGGACGAGGCTCTTGCGACTGAAAGATTCCCGGTATAAGGAGTCACCCACTGCTTCCCAACGGCCTCCGAAACGAGGGCGGAAGAGCGAGGAGTGGTCCAGGGCACCCTCTTGCCCTTGGGGTTGGAAACGGCCCCTAAAGGTGGATGAATCAGAAATGATCAACGGCATATGGATGCAGACTGCAACGGGAAACCACTTCATTAAAGGCCCAAAGCGTATACGGAAACATGTAATCCTCTCAAATTACGTATATCATGATGGCTACTTCCTGGGTAAAATATTCCAAAGGTAAAATAGTCCCCTAATAGGATCTCCGGGCGGGGACTGCTCAGGGAGGAGTCATCAGAATTGATAAACTGTAGAAGAAGACAAAGATTAGAATATATGAAGCAGATAATTGAGGACGTGGGATGTAAGGGATATGTAGAGATGAAGAGGTTAGCCCATGATAGGAAAGGATGGAGGATTGCATCAAGCCAGTCGAAGGACTGATGACAGAAAAAAAATAAATTGAAATGGGGCACACAAGCGCCACTGGAAATCTCCATAAATTCCCACTTTCCCATTTGACGAATTTCTGGGCAGGAATACCGTGGCTAGTCTACCGCTGTGTTAGTTGCCCTTATCAGTTCTCTCAAACACCGTCCTGCCATGGATTAATTTCTAAAAGAAATACTGCTGTGATGTTATAATCAGTTTTGCATGTGAGTGGACACATGTGAGAAGTGAGCGTTATCTGACGACCAGACTTCAACGCGGCGCATTCTTGAGTCAGCAATCTGAGACAGCACTATCCTGAACTTCAAACACAACTTGCACCATGTAGTTATCAGTTGGTTTACGGCTAGCGATGTCGAGGTCAGTGAATCGGAACGATGAATGAATAGGAAATGCTGGAGAGATTTATCTTCCAACGAGACATAACCAGTGGTTGAAAGCTATACAAGGTAATGAAGATGTTTTGATTCATAATACTTAAATAAAGCGACATTACAACTCGACATCTGATGCATTCAGCTTGGACAACACTGGAGTGGAAACAATCATTGATTTCTTTCAATAATTCTCATGAATTGATCATTCTTGAAATATGTCAATATTACTGTCATGTTGCAAGGGGCCAAAATGTACCACATAGGGAGTACAGGTGTTTCCGTTCGCACGCAGCTTAGTCCAGAGGTTGGCAGCTGACAGTCGTCAAAGAGGATTTGAGAGGTTGGCAGATTAGATTTCCATTTCTTACACATTACATCAGTTTCCAATGGTTCTAGATGCTTCATGATGTTATTGGTTCAAAGTGGTTTTCTGGATTTCAATCAAAAAATTGACAAATTGTGGAATTTATAATTAACTGGTACCATTATGAACTTTTTCCATTCAAAAGGAAACAGATTGGTAAAATTGATGGGTATTTCCCTAATTAGCATTTATACTAAACTGAATACAATTTGCTTGAAACGCATTACACCAAAGGGTAAGCTAATTATTATTGCATTGATATAAGGATATTTTTAAACTTAGTAACGATTTCAATGCTGTGTTTCAGTACTGCCACAATCATCGTTTCTGAGATAGGAAGACCTCGTTCAACTAGAAGTTCACTACAATCGCTTGGTCTGAATACATCTTCCGTGTTTGTGGAATTCAGCTTGATGAAACGTGAATAAGCTTATTATATTCGAGACTGACAAACTTCAATAATAAAATATCTATTCTGGGTCAAGAGAAAGTTTACTGGATTCTCTAGGAATTGTACTAAGTCAGCGCATCAGAGTAATTGATAACAACTGTGAACCAATACCTGCAAAATAGCAGATATAACGCAAGAAAATGCGTATAATGTTTAAAAATGTTATAACTAAATACTGAAAATGTGACCTAAAAATATACTATTTGCTGTGTTGGGTTAATTTGATTTGTTTTGTTCTTATATCTTAAAGCAAAGAAAATATTTTCGTAAATGTGTATGCTTCTAGTGATTTTTCATAAAATCTCAAAACTTTATATATATGTATATATATATTATCGATTCAGTTATAAATTGCACAACATTTGAAATTTAACTCCCAACGAATAAACAAAACTGGATGATTGCATGTGTTCTTTTGTCGTTTTTAGATACTGCCACCAACAACAGATAAAGTTCTTTCGTTTCCATTTCTTTCCGGATGGTCTTCTGAACGTGCATGCGAGTTCAACTATAATGAAATGCAAATCCTCGAATACAGGCGACAGAAATTCGCTACCTGTCAGCGAGTTCATTTAAATATAAACTCGTTCCGTTTTTAATGGAGTTTCTCTCTCTCTCTCTCTCAACATACGCGCTGAAAATATCCGGAGTGGACTCGTCGTACCACAGACTGGTTGGAATTGAGGATTTAATATCTCACGGTTACTACACTCCCTTGGTAGTTACGTAATTGGAAGTTGTTAAAACTGCGCCAGTAACATTCTCATTCCTATATTACGTTATTACTCCCCAAACTCTACTTTTGTAATTCAAATTTTGTTAATTAGCAACGTGCATTGTTGAGCGGTTAGCTTATGCTTCTGCGTAATATTTTAAAGTTATCACTATAATCCTCTCGGGATTTTTCGGATCCTTTACATGTATTTGCAGGATTTTACGAAATATCTGTAAGAAAAATTATGGTTCCATAGATCAGACGAACCATGCTCCAACTCGCTTGACGTGATTTCTGAAAGTCGTGGAAAAGTGAATTCTGTATGGCCATTGCGAAATGCGTATTCGGATCTTCCCAAATGGTATCCCAATGATATGATCGTTTGTAATGTCACGTTGCTCCCCATATCGTAATCACATGTTTCGTTCCTACCAACAGATTAACAACACCGAGAAATGCTTACGCTGACTGTTATTGTCTCCAATTTGTCGGGGAATTACAGGAACTGCCAGATGCTAAAGACATAAATTGAAAATCATGTGACTAAAATCAACTACCGGCAATCATTGATCGGTTATATATATATATGTAAAGCTCGCAAAAGAAATAGGCTCAAAAAAAATGCAGGCCTGCATAAAAAAAACTCCAAAATTCAGAAAATAAATAATTACATATAAAAAAGTTTCAGTAAAATAGCAAAAACTGAATGAATAGTCCAGATAACAACTGTAAATTGAGCATCACTGCACATATAACATCAAGTTACATTGTTTGCGTCCTACTTCCACATCCCTCAGCTACATTTCCGATAAGACTGGATTTTCTTTCGATACACTTCGTAATGGAAGCACATTAGAATTACCTATCGATTACAGCTACGTACAGAGCAGCACCGAGTCAGCGAATTAACAAACAAACAAAAAACAAAAAACTTCATAAATGACATCTTACTACAAAACCACGAGCGGATAAGATATCACGAAGACTCATCTATGCATTTGTGCTAACAGACTTCTGTAAGCCAGCGATGAGCGAAGGTAATTTGGTAAACTGTCCCGGTATTCTCCGTACTCTTATTGCTCCTTCACTACCAAAAGGCGTTGCCAAAACCCCTTTATGGAGGTAAAATATCCGTGTCAGAGTTAAAATCCTCCCTTGTCTCCTTCCCGGTTATTAATATCCCTATTCACTCGGCCTCTTCTCCGAATAATTTGTACGACCTGGAAATGAGAAATGACTGCTTAAAGCCACCAGCTTCCAACCGAAAATCCGACATCCAATCTATGATAACTTAAAGTATAAAGATGCTACTCTTCTTCAAACTGTTGGTTTAATTAACTAATGCTAACAGTAGAAAAATAATAAAATGGCCCGTTACTATTCGTATTTAATCGCATTTATCTATTTAGCCCTAAAGGTTTATGCAATAAGCCAACAAACACTCTTAAACGTTTCGTAGCTACATTTTTTTTCTGTGCGCATAACCAGATTTTCAGATGTGTTAATTCTAATAGAAATGGTGCATTTGAGGAAAGAGAGATCTGTTACATATTGCATTTCTCTGTAAGTCAATGAGATCATAAATTTTTTGTTCCATTTGAAGATATTTCTGAACTGTAAAATCTGCAGAGAGCATCATTGTCGATAGATTAATAGCCTTGAGATTATGTTGCTTCTCAAACTATATTAAACAAATTTACTTTATGACTTGTTAGTTGCGTTTACAGAAATTTAACAGTTACAGTTTTATGCCATCAAAGCACAAAAGTCTGGTAGATAAAATTGCGCTTGAAAGTATCCTCAGTAGAAATAACGACGAAGAATGCGTGGGCAAGTGAACGTCACATTTACATAGGCAGCATTAAACAAGATAACACCGTCTCTAGAGATAAGGGGAAGTGAGTTGTTTCATGCAAATCTTTCCAAGACCGCAATATCAGTAATCATGAGTAGCGTTCTAAAATAGAACAGACTTTGCGTTGTATAACACTGTACAAGAGGGGGGAAGAGCGATTACCTTAAAAGAATAATAATAATAAAAAAATAAAAAATTGTCGTTCATCAAGTTTGCTTCTTTGAATAATGTATTTTATATACGATAATTTTTTTAATCGCGCAAAGAAGCATTTTTCTTTTAAATTTGTCGGATCAGAGGGAGAACTGGAATGACAGAAACGAGTTTAACTACAACAATATGCCTTTCTGCATATCACAGTACAAAAACTCTCATATCTTCAGCCATAAAAAAAAAGAAATAATAATACAGAAAAGCGCAGTTCGGGTCCGCGCCATAGATTTTTTCGTGAGAACGTCATGATAAAAGCATAACAAGTGTTTTGTATTAATACATAATGTAATTACCAATCTCTTTAATACAGTGATTACATAGAGTAGTATAACAGTTACGAAATAGATAAATTATAAGTTTATCGTATGTATCAGGGATCTGTGGTACTTAAGTAACACACGTACACTTCACACTGCAACGAATACAAGTGTCTGCTGAAAGTCATATCAATGCTGGTGCTGCAGAGTGTTGTCGGGACGGGCATCATACCAGACTGAGCGAGTATGAAGTCATTCAGCACTGTCTCGTCGTTGTCGGCAATAGCAAATGCGCCAAGTTCAATGTCGGTATGTTGTTACGAATCTAGCTCGGATCTTTATGACGAAAATAACAGAGAAATATGCAAGCAAATACGACCTTAAAAACTTGTAAATATGACCAAAAAATTACAAAATATGACCAAACATTTAAATTTACTATACATCAAAACATGCTCAACTATGTATCATTTATTTTATCTAGTAGTGTCGCTTTCACGTAGACAGCATAATTTGCTTCCGTGCATTCACGGCACCATTGGAAAATTAAATTTTATATCATTTTGTTTAAGTCACTTTAATTTCACATAATTTTTTTTTTTTAAATCTTTCATCTGTACTAAAATATTACTCTCCAAATTCCCTTACGTAACTCTGTCCCTTCGCACTTTCATAAAATTTTGTTTTCGGCATGTCAATACTCACTGATCCACTGCAAATTTAACACTGACAGAGGGTTAATCTCAAAAGTATTTCATTGAGACATTGACGCGGATCGACACAGGACTGTTACTGCTGTGTTGTGGAGAGTAAAAGGCGGGCGGAACATGACTAATTCTTGGCTGGGAATTCTGACGAATTCAGTGACAGTTACTTTGGTTTTTCCTCCCGTGTGTAATAGGACTACAATTCATGAATGATTATCTTAATTGCTTCTCATCTGTATGTAGTGAATTCCCAGTACTATTAAAAAATTAAAGATTTTTCCTCGAAATATGACCATACGACCATAAACATTATATTAATATGACCAAAAGTAGGAAAATGGCCTCAATATGAATTTATACGCTATATAAAATACAGTTAAATACAATCAGAAACGTTTAATTCAGCATTAAAGCTCAAAAAGAAGGCAGGGAAAAAACATGACTTGTCCTAAAGATTTGCACTCTAGTTATGAATATTGACCGAGTATAGGATCAGCATCTGTGTATCTTGTATCCGCGTGCCAGGGTGGATGTAGATCGATGCAAGCAGGAATTTCAATTCTCCGTCCACGATCACGTTGATAATGCAGATATCACCGACATTTGGCTCGATCAGTGAAACGTCCAACGCGAGTGCTGACTTGTCACATTTATGCACGATTTAACTGTCGGTCACAGAATTGGTATTTCTACAGATAGCAACGCCACCAATAGATTATTTACGGCCACCGCGCTGATTAATCGAAGTTGCTGTTGCCACTCAGTAACTGGAAGCCTAAAATTGGTACAGCGTCTCATTATCATCCATCCAGATCTCCGAGAGAGTGAGATAGTCCGAATGGCACAGTATCTGGACCGTGCTTATATCTATTGAATGCACGACTAAGCTCTGGCAGCTGTGAGCAGCCACTATTTCTTTTCGATACTGTCGTAGCTCTCTCATTTGTTCGGCCCCTGGAATTTTTAGGTTTCTTGTTTTCCTTTTGACGCGAGCTTTCATCTAATTTGCGTTTTCTATAATTGTGAGCACATTTATGACTCATATGAGACAACATATTTTTTGTTTTGTAATTTTCAATTTAATATCGATCTTAAGTTATATTCCAGCGAATATTTTTATTTCGCATTTTGGCTCCTAGTAGTGCTTCGCGAACTCTTTATGACACTTGAATCAACGTCCTAGCTGAAGTCGTTTTTACGTTGAAACAATTTATTACTTTACTCAACACTAATTCGAAACAATAGCCAACATACACTCACACTAGTCCCATAACGTCACAAGCAAAACAAATCCTGCATGACGAACTCGTGCAGACATGCTCTACCAGCTGTCGGTTCAATCGTTATCAACGCATCATTAGTCTCGTAGATATTAGCGATTCAAATCTGACGGTATTTTGTAACACAAGAAAGTTCAACCGATTATCACTACACCTAACGAACGAATAGACGTTTTCTCATCAAAGCAATTTCAGTTAGTAAAATTGGAAAAAGCAGAACGGGATGGTCCACATAATCATATTCAGAGCCGAAAAGTTCTCAGCTCCTAGCAAAAATAAGTATGAATGATAATTTAACAGAATGCCTTAAAAAAAACTTTGTTCATACTGATGATAACAAAATTTTTATATTTCATGATTCGTATTTTCACAATCTATCCACCCCATGGCTTAGGTCGTAAAGTCATGATAATGGTGTCTGGTGTCGACAAGGGGTTGGCTGCTTATAACACCGATGGTTAACGAAATTTTCATTACTTAACGCTTGCCCAGCGGGGTTGGATAGATTGTGCATAGAAGTCCTGGTTTAAATCCCAAACCTTTTCGCAATGGAGAGGTTTGAATCTGCCACTGAGCAGCATATTTATCAGGTTTCCGACCATACATACTTAGTTTCCTGTATCACGACGTATGCGGTTCTAGAGTCCAAAAAATAGCGTTTACTTGCCATGTAAAATACACGAGATACGAAAAATGTTAAACTTGAACAAACCAGCGGCCTGAAAATTAATGATGAAAACATAATAGGGGATTGTCTGGCGGAAAAAAAACTGACCAGTGCTGGCAACTGTCTGCGACCCACGTGACTACGCAAGACTGCGACTGTCTCATGGCCGTCGAGCTAAATGAGGCTCGGTTTGGAATCACGAACAGTGAGTTCGCACAGAACGAATAAAGACGGGCATTCAACAGGTAGCGTGGACAAGGCGACTCGTTCTACCGCCGTCAACAACTTGCCAACGCTGTTCCCAAGGCGAAAACAGCGAGCGTCCTTTGGCAATGGCCAACGGACCCCTATTATCTCCATTTGTTAAATCCCAATACAACCATACGTAACATGGGCATGTAGTAATATTTATATTTTGAAGCAATTTGCCCTATTTCCTGTTATATATATATTGAAATATAACATTGATTTTTATATAAAAGTTATTATTTTGATAAGGAAATCATTCTAAAGATTGAAAAACCCACGAATTTACAAACAAATATCGACGTCTTTATTTTATTTTTAACAAATCCATGTAAATGAACTTTATTTTTTCTAGCAAAACAAATGACTTACGTGCAATTCATATATGCTCTAGGTCAGTGGAGGGTATGAAACATCTCATAGACGTTACTGGGCGTTTGAAAAAAAACTGAGTTCTGGTGAAATATTGTTGTGGCACAGTGTTCTTCGCCGTTCATAGTATAGAATGACACATCTCGTCGTACTCCATTTATGTATACATTTTTATCCAAGATTAGTTTATTACTTTAGATCTTGGGCGATCCAATAGATTATATTATTCGCAGGGTTGCTCAGGTATGAGGAGACAATGTATCAGTAATCGAATGTATAATTAAATATTGTGCATATAACTGTGGTGCGAGAACAGATGAAATTTAGCGTGCAGCTTGTGAAGTAAGGCAGGACAAATTCGAGATATCAACGCAGAATAATACATCACATAGCAAAGTTGTCTGTTGGGCTACAAAGCAAAGTCTTGTCGTCATTCTGTAAAGCAAGTTGTCATCCTTGTTAGGCTACATACTATACACCAGCTGTAGTGACAGGGACCGATAGTTAGAGAAGTTAGCAGGTCAGGGCCCCATTCACGTTGGGGAACCCTGCGCTTGCTGAGGCAAAGGAACAGAGAGATAGGGTAGTTGCACCCTCTGTAGTATACGGTAAAATGTAATTATTCCCACATGGGGAATAAAAATTAAAATAAGCCTTCATCCTCCCAGTATGCGTCTACACCCGAAAGGGTACCAGATGCCACGCCAGCCATCCCCACCAACAATGCAAAGGGCACGACGAAGAAGGCACAGGAGGCTACAGAGGAGACAATAGTCGAACCTGTGCTAAATGTGCCTACGGGGAACAGGTTTGCTCCCCTACAAGATCTTAACAAAGTCGCACAAGAGTAACTGTGCAATGAAGGGCGGAATGAACCACGCCAGTCAAAATTTCCCTTCATCATTGTATATGAAACGGCCGGATATGCAAAACAGATCGATGAGACATACAACACAAAGGAACTAGAAGGTAGAATGCAAGTTTCACACCGAAACAGTTCAATAAAATACCAGCTTTTTACAGTGTTTCCACTCCCTCCACCCCACCAATATAAGTAGAAATAAGCCCAATCATCCTACGTGGGGGTGGGGAAGGGTAGAGGAAAAAGCCACTTCGAGCTAAGTGGGGGAGAGGGAGGGGTTAACAGGAGACCAAAATGCAGCTACGTGGTTTGTGGACGCTCCCCTGCAGCCTAGGTAGCCTATGATTAAATGCGGCCCTAGTCAAAGGATTCCCTTGATACCATCCTTTCTTTCTACAAACAAAGATTTTTTGGTTCAGGTCTTAACTCTCGTCGATTTCGAGATCATTAAAGGTGGGAAAGAGTTGGAGGCACAGATCTGGAAGTAATGTCCAATTTGTATGAACCATGCTGGTATTCGCTTGAAATGAATTCGGGAAACAATGGAAAACCGAAAAACTGGATTTCCCGACGGGGATTTGAACCTGTATCCTTCCGAATGGCAGGTCAGAGCGTTGCTGATCATTCCTATAAAGAGCAAATCTCTTTATCTTCAGATATGCCATACAATCTACGTCCTCAATCATTTGTTCCATATTATCTCTGTTTACTTATACAGTTCTAATTTCAGCTGCACTTTTCACAAAACAATGCCGATATACAACATGGCTCATCGGCGAATCCATTCTTTTTGAAAAATTAGTAATTCCTGTGACTTCGTCCATGTGGGTCAGAGAAGCTATTAGTAGCTTTTCCTTCTGGGAGCGGGACTAGTGGTTAAACGGACATCACATAGCGTGGACTTCTTTTGGCTTTACGCATCCTCGGCGTCAAGGTCATTAGAGTTGAGAAAGGACTGGGGGTAAGGAACGGTAAGGAATTTAACCATGGCCTTTTGAAGGAACCATACCGGCACTCAACTGGAGTGATTATCCTCTTCAGTCCCGAGGTATCATATATGATACCTCCAGAAATTATTTTTTTCTTGGGCCACTGCTCAGCTGAACCTTTTCTGGCCTATCGTATCATATACAATATATATCGCACTTCTCACAGCTCATATGTTCGATCTTCTGCTTTTGGCAGCCCTGATTGGAAACTTGGGATCCTGCAGCTGTACAACATGGCTCGTTGAAATAAAGGTAAAAACATATATTTTTTCCATGAAGTAAAGTAACATGAAGCAGTAAAGTTATGTGTATAATTTTCCTGCTTGACTCCCGAGGTATCATATATTTTTTTTTTTTTTTTTTTTTTTTTTTGCTGTCGTCAGTCTTTAGACTGGTTTGATGCAATCCTCCATCCATTCCTATCCTGTGCTAACCTTTTCGTTTCTACATAACCCTTACAACCCACGTCCTCATATATCTGCTTCATATATTCTAATCTCTGTCTCCCTCTACAGTTCTACCTTCGACTGTTCCCTCCACTAACAAATTAACCAATCCAGCATGTCTCAAAATATGACCTAAAAGCCTGTCTCTTCTTCCTGTAAGCTTCTTCCATAAACTTCTTTCTCGCCCATCATTTCCAAAACTCGTTCATTTCTTACTTTGTCTGTCCACCTAATTTTTAG
This sequence comes from Vandiemenella viatica, assembly GCA_031002005.1. Classification (NCBI taxonomy): domain Eukaryota; kingdom Metazoa; phylum Arthropoda; class Insecta; order Orthoptera; family Morabidae; genus Vandiemenella; species Vandiemenella viatica. The sequence continues at coordinate 106,537,267 of JARYHS010013631.1, forward strand.
ATAGCATCTATAAAAAATTAGTTACTGTTTCAAAAAAAAATATGGTCATTCATTGTTAACTAGCATTAACACAAAGTAAATAACACAATAGTAGTTCTCTTGCGCTTTTATTATGAGCTTGGGACTGAAGAGGTTATAGGAATCTCTGGAAAACCCAAATCTGGATGGGAGGGCGGGGATTCGAACTGGCGCTTCCCCCCCCCCCCTCCCATCCCATCCCCCGAATGCGACGCCAGAACGTTATCGTTCAACCACCACGTTCCGTCCGTGGTGCGGTAATCAAAGATTAGAAATTAGCCGATCCTAAAGTACCGTTTCCATTTCTTAAAAACGAACTTGCCGCATCTCTCTGGCATCTTTCGAACATCTTGAAAGATACTGTCGCCTCCGAGTAGGTATAACGTTTATAGCACAATAATCAACTAGCATATATTTACTCGCATGAATTTTACAGTTAGCAGCCATATGGTTGGATGTGATTGTGGACAAGGATCGAGAACGAATTCGTCAGTGCAATTTCAATCGCATTTGTATCTGCAGCTGAAAGTATTAAATTAGAAGGATGCACGTAAGGCAATGCTCTTTGTCTCAAAGGAAAAGTTCGACTCAAGTAAAAGCTAATTAACTTCTAGTCGTTATTAACAAGTTTCTGAGAGCTTCAAATTAATTGCGTTTCTGTTGGAAATGAAATCTATAATACGATTTCTCAACTCAATAAGCTAGAGACCAAACGACAAACGAAACTCTTCATGAAATGAAGTTTTTGGTGAAGGTATGAGCAAATCAATATTGCGGCGGCAGAGTCGACATGATAAAATGAGGAGAATCAGAATTTCCATGTTTAAGGACATGTATCAGTGATTTCATTAAACTCAAAAGACATTATGTTAGAAATACTTATCGAATAACTTGTGGAAGAAGGATTCTAAGGATTCTATGCAGAGATAAATTATAATGACAGTCTTGTATTTTCTGGATGCGTCATAATAAAGATATAGCTAATCATGGACACATCACAGTGTGGAACGTTTCCAGTATTGAAAGTGAAGCTAAAATCTTGTTTAGGGAGCAAATGCGTGCATATCGAAACTGACAATACAGCCCATGACACAGACTCGAACGTTTTTGTTACGTTTGATGTTTTCAGTTGTGAAACTGGCACGTCCAAGCTACCCTTTGAGGAATGCAGCAAAAGCTTTCCCAGGAAGATAAGCAGTGTCCACTTCCTGCTGCAGCCTCGCTATCAGGGATAAGCGGGTTGGTTCTAACTGACTCTACATGTGAAACGCCACGCCAGCTGTTCCAGCCCTATCAGACAGGCAACTTCCTGTTGCTGTAACAACTGACCGACACATATTGCGACGTCAATTGTTCTCGCTTGCTGTCACAAAGCTTGCCTTGCGTTTCCGTGTCACACATAAAAGGCGGGGTGAGCTCTTCATTTCATCAGTTCTGGTATTACGAATATACAGGGTGTCCACAAATGAATATCGGGGTTTTAATGCTTTATAAGATTTATTACATTATCCTTACAGTTATAAATGATATGTCAAATGAAAGAGCAACTCAAACAGTTTTGTTCGTTGGCACTAGTGCGCATGTGCGTGAAATGTTTCCGCTGCGATCCGCTAGAATGCGGTAGTAGCAAAGATGGCGACTAGTGAAGAGAAAGCGTTTTGTGTTTTACAGTTTGCAAAGACTGAACCTGTAGTTACTGTGCAGCGTGCGTTCCGCATTAGGTTCGGGCGTGATCCTCCAAGTGATAATAACATCCGTAGATGGTATCATCAGTTTGAAGATACAGGTTGCCTTTGTAAAGGGAAGAGCGCGGGACGACCAAGAGTTAGCGAAGAGACTGTTGAGCGAGTGAGAGAGTCGTTCGGAAGGCTAGTCGCGAATTAGAAATTTCTAAGTCGACTGTTTGGAAAGTTTTAAGGAAACGCTTGCAACTACGTCCTTACCGTTTACAGTTGTTACAGGCTCTAAAGCCTGCAGACCATGGTTTACGTGCCAAATTCGCTAACGAAATGTTGTTACATGACGATGAAGATTTTCTACATCATGTTGTCTTCAGTGATGAATCGACCTTTCACCTCAGTGGACATGTTAACACTCATAATGTGCGGATCTGGGGCTCAGAAAATCCTCAAGAGATCGTACAAGTGCAACGAGACTCCCCTAAAATCAATGTTTTTTGTGCCGTATCCCGGCGGAAAGTTTACGGACCTTTCTTTTTTGATGAACCGACTGTAACTGTATAGACGACTTCGTACGTATGGAATTGTAGTTTTATTGTTAGAACTGGATATAGATAGCTGTAAGTTACGTAAAAGGAGTCCCAAAAAGCACAAATTTCATATGGAGAGAATTAAATGAACGAAATAAATATCCATACGCTGTTGTGTGTTATTCACCTGATTTTAACTGTGACAAATAGTATGAATGAAAAGTAACGTGGCTTGGCTGGGACACCCTCCTTTTCCCACGCAGCCCAATGTAACTTTCCAGCCAGCCCCTTTCCCCCTCCCCCTCCCCCTAGACCGAGCCACGAAGTTTATGGGTGTTCCCTATACATGCAATTTATGAACGGATCCTACAAAAAGTGACTACGAGAGAAACAAAGCTGAGTGAACGATATAACATTACAGAGACTTAAACATGCTATCCGTCTGTCACCGTTCGGTTAGTTTTCAAAATATCATACAAAATACTTATTTATCCCTGAGAAAGTATGTTCTGTCCGATGTCTAGAATTTCTTTGTCATATTTCATAAAGATAGTTTTAGCCGTTTAGTCATGAAAATGAAACAGACAGAGTTACTTTTGCATTTATAGTATTACTGTAGATTGGGTTAATTCCAATCTTTTTTTTTTTTTTGCTATGGAGAAAAGGAGAGAGCAAATGCCAATCAGGGCCGGCGTTAGGGGTTGGGGGGGGGGGGGGTAAGCGGGTCAATGCAGGGGCCCCAGGTCTCGAGGCCAAGAATCCGCCCATTGCCGCCCGGTTAGTTTATAGAGCTAAAAAATTTATCCCGGGCCCGAAATTCCTAGCGCCGGCCCTGATGCCAATACGTTGGGGCCACCTCTTCCGAATGACACAAAATGACCGTCAGTTCTAAAGTTTCCATCAGCCAATGCGCCGTACCTGTATTCCGATTCTGATGTTCGCAGCATGTTCGTTCTTAAATCGTGCAGTTAATGAGATATGCGTAAATATTGTACTTTCCTATAAGTATAGCACAGAATTCCTATACTATCAATTGTTTCATATGTTTATTGTTACATGCGGTGTTCGAAAGGAATGAACGAATGAAAAATAAATCGGTCGAAAAGCATAAATGTTAAAGTTGGTTTGGCTGCTGCAGTACACAGAAAGCAGTTAATGATTTTATGCGAATCACAGTATTAAGTTACAGAGTTAAGTATTAAGTTACAGAAAAATTAAATAACTGAAGAGCGATGAGATTTCACGAAACTCTCTACACCTGTTACCAACACGATAGAAGAATGAAACTTATTGAATTAGCTCTCAAATAGTGAAAACATTCATTAAAATCATTAAATTAGAGATCAAAGTCAGTGCCGCAGTGAATTCAATGTTAAAAATTCAATAGTGTGTAGCCAGTTTGAATTTCAAGTATGAATCATTCGATTTTGTCACATTTGTCGGTTTATATTTCAAATATTTATAATTTGTGAGTTTGAAAAGTGGCTGTATTGATTGGTGTAGGTATTTAGTTTCAAAATGTACGTTCAGTTATTTATTTTGAAGTTACTCGTGAATTTGAGCCTTCTGCGTTCAGTGAAACGTGTCTGAGAAATAATACTTTGCGATAAAATTTGCTGTTTAGTAACTAAATGTGGTTTCTCTGAAGCAATAATCTTGGTTTTCAAAATATGGTGAAGCTTTAAAGACTTAATTTTTTAGGAAGCTTTTCTAAGGGTAATATCAGTTAATGGACCCTTAAAAATTCCAGCTATCCCTGGATTCAATCCGGAAAACTGAATAATCAGCAAGGCACCTTACAACCAAGATATTCGACCACTCTTCAAATAGAATGTTTACATCAGATGGCACCTAACAAAAATAACGGATTGACAGCAGTTTTTCTGTGAAAATAAAATGCCTGAACAACTTTATGTCGTTGGCATATGCCGTTTTATAGTTGTCTCCTCACTACCTTAGGGAGAGCCCATAAACTACGTGGCTCGTTCTAGGGAGGGGGGAGGGGTTGGCTGGAACGCTACGCTGCGCTACGTGGGGGGAGGGGTTCCGAGTCAGGCCACGTAGCTTTCAATTCATATCATTTTTCACAATTAAAATGAGGCATTGCATCCGAATATTTATTTCCTTCATTTAATTATTTCCGTATGGGGTGTCCATTAATTACGTGAGGTGTTTTTCCGGCATTCCGAACACCTCCCCCCCTTTCTAGTGAGACTTCGTGAGATTTGGACCCTCCTGTAAAATGACGTGAGGACCTCGCAACTTTTTGAGACCTTTTTTTTTTTTGTCTCATGCTCCAAGAGCGGTTACAACCCCCTAAAGTCGGTTTTTACCCCCCTAAAATCGACTTTCGCGTCATTTGTAGCCTTTTTTTTTTTTTTTTTTTTTTTTTTTTTTTTTTAAGCTCTGCCATTCTACAAGAATTTCAAAACCTCACGTGGGATTTCCGTCGTCCCCCTCCTACTCTCCCTTGGTGAGATTTCGTGAGATTTCGCCGGACCCCCCCCTCATTTCCCCTATGTGATTTACAATAGTCTTACAAGAGAAAACAGTACAAAATGTAATCTGGAATCAAAAGGGAGGGGGTTTAAAGGCAAAAGCCACGTCGGGCTAAGGGGGGGGGGGGGGTTCACAGGAGGCCAAAATGGAGCTACGTGGTTTATGCACGCTCCCTTATGATCGTCTCTCAAAGGTTCTGCACCAGCCTGGTGGGCGAGTGGTAATACTCGTGTATGGCATTCAGATAATTGCCCGGCCATCCAAATTTTGGTTTTCCATGGTTTCCTCAAATCAATGGAGGCGAACGCCGGGATGGTTCCTTCAGAAGTACATGGCCGAATTCCTTCCTGTTCTTTGTCTCCAATCAATTCCCGCCTCTAATGACTTTGTAGTTGGCGAAGCATAAATTCCGAAACAAAAAAGATGGAAAGAAAAAGCATCAATATTAGGGTTTTTTTTCTCTTATTAACATAACGTAACTGAAAACTTTTTAAATCTCATAACATCAACCGTGCATTAGTTTCAGTTTTCAAACCTTTATTTTGGTCCATTTTGGCCACGGAATTTGTTGACTACGACATTACTCTAAGTAACTCAAAGAACAAAGATATGTCGTCAAGAAGATGATCGCTGTTGGAAGTGACTTCACTGACCTGAAGTAGACTCAATATTATGTAAAAAAAAAAGCGGAGCGAGAATCGTTAGCCTTAAGAACAATCGCGCTGTGGAGCCATGCACAATTGTCTGGCAAAGCTTTCTTTTTGCGTGAAGCGCCCCAGGAGTTTCGTTCTTCAGAATCCAGATTAAATTGTAGTGCCTCTCTACTAGGTAGGATTTCTGGGTTATATTAAGCCTCTAGAGAGGAGAAATTCCGACCATCTTGAAACTAGGTCACTAAGAACATACTTTTTTATTTGAGATCCAGTAAGTGACGATCATAGTGCGATGCTTGCACCAATCAATCCAGGTATACCGCCAAAGTTAGCGTCAAATCTTTAAGTAATGGTTTCGCACAAATACTTTTATTAATACGAAAGATTGAAAAATAAAATCAATTGTCATAATACAGTCAAAAAGTAGTATTTAAATAGTAAATCAATTAGTATAAAGTAATCGAATGAAAGAAGGGTTGCTTTTGATTAATTAATTTCGAGCATTTGGAAGCGTAGTTTTAGTTCTTTACTAGCTGGTGCCCACGACTTCATTCGTGTTTGTAAAGAATTTTGATTGACATGTAACCACCATAGTGCACGAGGGGAGACTCTAGACTATTATACCACACACAAACACCAATGGTCTAGGCCAGGGGTCTCCAAACTTTTCAGCCTTAGGGCCATACTGATTACTCCAGTAAGTTCCGAGGGCCAAAACCAACATAAAATGAGAAAACTGAGAAAACTGAGAAAACTTCAGTAAACTAAACTTAATTTGCTAGGGGGCGTCCGTAAATTACAGTAGAGCTAAAAAAAAAAAAAAAAAAAAGGTAAAAAAGGTCTACAATTCGCCTAGCTTTCCGCGGGCCGGACAAAATCTGTCCGCGGGCCGGATGTGGCCCGCGGGCCGTAGTTTGGAGACCCCTGGTCTAGGCTATGTAGTTGTGGCAGGAAAGATAAGCATAGGGACATAAGTCTACGGTCGAAATATGAGATAGCCCTACATCGACCACTTTTAACCGCCATATATCCCACACCCCGACACGCAAACGGCGTTCGGCCAACGTTGTTCACTATAGGAAACTCCATGTTACTACCACATACAAATACCAATGATCTGTGCTAGGTAGTGGCGGCTGAAAAGTTAAATATAGGTAGGGATACATAATATATATAAGGTTTTTTACATAATCTCAGATTAATTCCTTCAAGTTTCATACTTTTTAGTTAGGATTTACGTTCTGTTGGCGCTGTAGTTATGAAGGGTCACCACCTACAAATGAGTCGTGTAAGTCTTTGTGCGATTAGCAGTACGTAGCATATCTCTACATATGGGTCAAATACAATGGGTAATTTTCTATGACTGGCCTTTTTGCCTTTTCATTATAATTTCGGAAAAATTTTACTTTTAGAGTAAAATATTTAAAACAATATAAAAATGTAACTAAATAATTATTGAATTATATTTGCTACAATTTCTGAATTATTATTTGTACCAGTGGGTATCGTAAGCTTTTAATTTTCTCCACGAAACTACTCAGATTTACATAAATGTCTCTTGACGGACATTTAAGTGCATGGCGCTGTAAACTGCAAAGTAACATTTAGAAAAAATTATTAAGTGTCTTTTTAAGGCTATCTGGCAGATTAAACCATACGGCCAGATAACTTACAACTATACCGAAGACTCAATTTTCAGCAGGGCAAACTGGGAGCGCTAGCCACTATGCTGCCGGGGCCAACGTTTTTCAGAGGTTGGTAGATTTCAATAACCTGTATTATGGACAAGGCTCACCGTGTTGTCAGTATCCATCATTTGAAAAGTTAACTGGACCCTCCATTTGCATGATGAAATGAATCCCCTGATTGAAATCAGAAAAGAAAGTCTTTTTCTGTATGCTATTAATCATAAATGATCTTGAGCTGGTTAGAGGAAAAGAGGCTTTCGTCTATGTGGAACAACAATAGAAATGGTCAGGAATCATGTTAATACTAGCTATGAAATTACATATAAAATTAATCATTAACTTTTACTTGAGAAAAAAACTCCACCGGAATTTCTGCAGTGGATGTTCACTTCATCATAGTAGAAAGAAGAAATATCTTTGTACTTTAAGATGCGGTTATTGTTACGTCTATCAACAATCTAAAAAGTGCAAATGAGCAAGAAGTTTCAGAAAGCTAGGATGAAAAAAACAGCAAGAAGAGGAATTTTTTCTCTGTTTTGTAGAAAATTGTTTGGCAGCAACCTAGACAATTTTTTCTTTCTCCAGACCTAAACCCCACTGTATAATTCACACTACCAGGTCTCTCTTTGCCCGCTTCCCACCAGTAACAAATCCAGCTGCCCTTATTAACATCCTGCTGCCTTCTTCAAAGCCGTGAGATGCGATAAATGAGAAACGATTTAATTAGCTAAGTCATCTTGTCTTCTACTAGTGACGCACTGGGCAAATGCTCCCCAAGATCACCTGTGTAGCTTTGAAAATTTTCACCTTCTTTGTCCTGTTTGCCAGATCACACATGCTTACTCCTTTCCCCGAGATAAAGAAACAGTAATTTTTCAAGACACTGCGGTTCTCGGAGTAATAGCAAGACTTCTCTAACGATGGGATGCGGAAGATGATGAACGCTGGCAAAAATTTGTTGCTTTAAAAAGGGCTGCCACCTTTTTTTTATTGAAAATAAAGTACATTGGTTATTAAATGTAAGGGAAAAAAAGTACATAGGGGCGATATAAAGTACAATTTATTTTTGTTTATTATTATGCTTAAAAACATATGTTTTATTACTTTTCACAAGTTTTATCAAATTATTATCACTGCTAAACAATTGCAAAGCATTTTTACAGTCTATATTTAAGGTAATGTAAATAAATAAATTGTTTTTTATCAGATTCAGAGACGCTGTGTTTCTTTCGTCTCACCATTTGCAATTCATTACAGAAAAAACTCTCTCTGTGAATGCTGACGTGGAGGGAATAGACAGTAAAAATGAAATTGCTTTGTACGAGTTTGCAAAATTATCATCAGTCTTATTAAATACTTGCTGCTATTTTTGTGCAGTAGATAATTCCGACAAACCTTTAGAACTATATATCTGATCATAAAGTTTGTTTAATAAAGCAATTTCTCCATAAAGATAATCCATATCTATATTAGCTTTTTGCAATTTGAAATTTTCTATTATGTTAACAATTTCAAATTCAGCAATCCTCTTTAAATTTATATTTCCAAATGTAAATAACCAGTTAGTGTCATTAAAATCAAACCATTCAACTCTAAGGCTTTACAAATAAATAATTTTTTTTTTTTTCAGTGTAACATATTTATTATCTATTTCACCCGTTTCAGTATCAAAATTACGTTTTGTAGGTGTACGTGGAGTATTTTGTTTACTGAAGTTGTCCTTGCCCATGATTTACTATAACATAAATCTATAAAACCGATTAATCGTATTCTTATTGCGTTCAAACCACTTTACACACAACAAAAGTTTTGACACGATAGTGACATTGATAATGTTGACATTTGATATTAGGTTGCGTTCAAAAATTATCAAAAATTAGCGTTCAAGTGGCGCTGGGAACCTATTGATTGGGCACTAGTGGATAACGTACTGTTTTAAATCCCAGAGAAATCAAATCGTGCGAAATAAAGTATTTTCGAACAGATGTACAGTACAGCCAACCAGTTGCATCGATAATTCTAATAGTCTGCAACTGGTTGGCTGTACTGTACATCTGTTCAACTATTTACCGTTGCTGCAAGCAGTATGTTCAAAATCATAAAGTATTTTCGCGTACTTTATTGTTGTCACAAAGTATAGAGTACAATTACCAGAAATAACGTACAATACTTTATTATAAAGTACGGGTGGCAACCCTAACCACTGCTCTAGATGGATACTACACAGGTTCAGCATACGGCATTTAACTTTGGCCTCAACCTGTTCACGGTGGCATTTAAAAGACTGAGATACTTCCCGAGCACCATTAGTGTAAAATCAAAAGCAGAGAGTGAAAGCTGTCATGAAGAGCTATCTACTTACAGAACTGTTCAGCACAGCTGACTCGAGGCGTATGATAATTTACACGCAGACAGGTGCGAAAGAACCCAGTAGCTAACAGCCACTTGTCGCGTCACAGCAGGTAAATAGAGGAGTCAACTGAACTTATCCAACAACAACTTGGTACAAGAAATCGGCGGTCTTGTGGCTCAGTGGTTAAGACATTTGACTGCACATCGTAAGGTCCCCCGTCTCGGAGGGGATTTTCATAAGCTCTTAACCCGACCTTCAACTCAGGCACAGCTTGCTGTGTAATGTAAGTGCGCCAAAACGCTTCTTTGGACTGTAGGTCCCGTATCAGGGTTTAGGTTATGCGGCTACGATAGGGATGGAACGCGCAGCCGATAAGAAACCCTGTCATTACGACCACACGAGTTTACTATTACCGCAAGAAAAGGGATTAAAAAAACTGAAGGTTATGAAGGACTAGTCTATTTGTGTGAAAGGGCGGAACTTTTATATTAGCGAGGATAATATTGTCACAGTAACATATTATATACAGGGATGGTCTGAAAAGTTTGCGCTTGATCATAGCTGATGACATTATCAGTATACTAAACACACTGCAAAAGATTGGTCATATCTAGTCGATATATATATATATATTAATTTAATTTAATTGCAATGGAGCACAGGCTCCGGTGGCAATTTACCTACACACCCATCTTCCCCCTATCCTGCACCTACCAACATTTGCTCTCTACAAATTTTATCTTTAAATTCTTTCAAAGTTTTCGGTAAATTATTCATCATTTCTCTTGGTAACTCATTCCAATCCCTGACACCATTACCTAAAAAAGAGAATCTTCCCACACCATTGTGCCTGAAATCGAGTGCCAGCTTGTGGTCATGGTCATCTTTTCCCTTCCATGAACTACTTTTCATACCTATTGCAATTTCTTTCCATGCCTCATCGCCAGTATTTGCCCTGTACACTCCCATGACCCTCCTCATCCTCCTCCTGTCTTGCAATGAATCCCATTCCAGCTCCTTTATCATATCCGTCACTGGTTGCATTCTGAGATAATTTCCAGAAACAAATCTAGCAGCCCTTTTTTGCACCCTCTCCAACTCCTGTATTTGATACGTAAAATGAGGGTCCCATACTTCACTACCATATTCGAGCAATGGTCTGACCAAAGTTTTGTAACCCAATTCCTTGACTTCTCTCGTACATCCCCTCATCAGTCTCTCCAACAAGTGCAGAACTTTGAAACCTTTTCCTACCACCTGTCCTATGTGTCCTGCCCAGTTAAGTTTGTTATCAAAAGTAATTCCAGACAAATATAAGGGGTTGTTGCTTTTTTATTTTATTTTTTTGCATCATTCTGTAAACCTAATGTCGAAGAGTACATTTTCCTAGTTACCATCGTATAGCATGATCTGGAAAAACAGTTCCTTGTTCGCAGAATGCACTTCACTTTCCCGAGCTCCACGAAATTCCTGTCTGTCCTTTAAACGAAGCGCCAGGTGCACAACACAGCGACTAACGTTAAAATAACGTTCAAAAATGATTGTCCAGCACGTTTTCCTAAGTACAACTCTCAAAAGAAAAGTGGAGATTTCATCATAGTGAGCAGCTGGATCGCAGAGCAGACCACATCACCTTCATTTTAATCCTTAAACTATCGCCAGTTTGCCTTTTTTTTTAAGGCCTTACAGGCCTTTTCGACGTCTAAGTCATCAGAGGTGGGAAAGAACAGGGGGCAAGGAAGAAAGAATTCGGACGTGTCGTTTTAAATGAACCATTCCGGAATTCGCCTGCAATAATTTTTATAAATCAAGTAATATAATCAAAATCTGGATGGTCGGTAGGGGATTCGAACCCGCGTCATACCGTTAGTTTGGCTGTGCCGTGACGATTCCTAAAATTCCGCCTCAAATAAACTCACAATCTACAAACAGAACATTCCTTATATGAACCACAGAAAAATATACATTCCCGTATCAGTTTAGGTTGGGTTAATGAGCATGGCAAAACCTAGCTTGGCGGTTGAGACTCGCATTAGGGAGGACGCAGGTTCGAACCTCGTCCGGCTATCCAGATCTCGGTCTTCCATCGTTTACCAAAATCATTCGATGTTAATGCCAAGATGGTTTCTTCAAATACCCTATGGCCTAATTCATTCCCTTTTTTGCCCAAAATCCTTTCCTCGTCTAATTAAATCGACGTCGTCGAGCCACAAAAAAAGTAGGTAGCCTTCAGTTTGCCATTTCTGAACAAGAGAAGATTGTTGAGTGAGGCCCAATAAAGTTTGGTATGGAATAGGTGATTGATTTTTTCATGATGGAACTGTTACTTTCACGCTTCTACCTTTTTACGTATATAAATAGATACTCGGCGATTGACAAAGTGAGTGGCTGTAGCTTCACAGTTCTCCCTTTGTCTATTCGACTCCGGTGATCAACACTGCGTGCAAAATTTTATTTCGTGAGACAGTTTTCTACACCACCCACACTCCACAATGTTCTGTAGAGCTAAATTCAAAAAATTTCAAAGTCATTTGTGTTTGTGTCTGTTTTGTGTGCTTACGCCTCACAACCATCATATAAGATAATTTTTGATTAATTTCTCTATCCTATTTTGTTGTTCCTATATATGCCCTAGTAAAAGAACTCAAGAAGGCAATAGGAAGTTTTGTGTGTGTGTGTGTGTGTGCGCGCCATTTCCTACATATCTTCTTCAAATTTCCCTTCCCTTTTTAAATGTAAAAGTTTCAAAACACTTTAATAATGTAGACGTGCGTCTCTTCTTGGTACTATATCGACAGCAGTGCCTAGCCCATCTAATATGGATTCCAAAAGACACCTCTGGATTTTAGTTATAGTTAAGCTTGCCGCAAGTGAAAATCATCCCGTCTTCCAACGAGTCATGCAGTCTCGTGTATCGTTGCACCCAGGGAGGAAAGAAATATATGGAGACGACGCAAGGAACCTTCACCACGCATTGAAGTGACGCCGGGAGAAGAGGAGTGGGGAGGTGTGGCCGCCATATTACCTATCCATACAGACACGAGGAATATGTACAATAACCTCATGGGGACTCTAGGATAAACGTGACGCCGCAATCTGATGATGGATTATTATGTAACTCGATGAGACAAACAAAAAATGAAGAATAAATTTTTTTGATATCCTGCTTAGTTTTCGAGATATTCTGTCTCAAATGAGAGATGTTTTTGGTTGAAATTCAGAAGAAAAAATTGGTCAAAGTCAAATTTGATGATGGATTCGTATTTAAAAAGACGAGAAAAATAAAAAACAAACAATAAAAACATTTCGGTATCTCCCCTAGTTCTCGAGATATACTGTCTCAAAAGTGATGTCTCTTGAGTTTAAAATGCAGAAGAAAAATTTCGGAAAAGTCAAATTTGATGGTGGAGTCTTATGTAACACGAAGAAAAAAATCGAAAATAGATAATAATTTTTTTCGATATCTTGCTTAGTTTTCGGGATATACTGTGTCCTAAATTGATATGTATGGATAGGTAATATGGCCGCCCGCCGCCGCTTCGCATGCGGAGTATCAGCCGAGAGTTTAGAGGCGGCGTCACAGAATAAGCTGGTATTTCGTCTCCTATTTCTTTCCTCCATGGTTGCACCCGATTAGCACCAGATGCTCTTAAGCCTTAAATATGTCAAGCTCGTTCGTAGACCCTTTACGACAGGTATACCAGGTCGACGCCGTTTGGCTACATTCAGAGGAGATTATCTGGCTGCCTGCATCCGCAGCCGGACTTAGATGTTTATGTCCGAAAACATTTGTTTCGCCGTACACAGCAGTCAGAAATTGACGCTATGTTTTCATCATATACATTATTTTGCCCTCTCAACTAATCGGCCGATTCTGTGAGTTGTTATAATGCGGATACATTTAAATCATGTCTCTTCAATTTGTTCAGAAAACAGATAAAAATTGTCAAAAGTTACCTAAAAGTACATCTAAATTATCCAAAGCAATACAAAGACAGTAGAGTCAGCAGTAATGTTAACAGAATACAGAGAGCAAAATCGAAAGTCAGTAATCAAGATAAACCAAGGTTAAATTAGATGAATTTTTGTAAAAATAAACTTGTAAAGCCACAGACATTCAATAAATAGTAGCAAAAAAATAACTCACAAAGGAAAAGTTTGCGCTCGGCAGGTATCCAAATTATAACATTTAGTATGGAAATGATACTCCTTATCACACATAACTATCCAGCAGACAATATCTGCCAACTTTCTCCCGATATACTCACATATTTTTAATTTATGATTTTTATGCTTTGATTTCTCTCTCATAAACGAAGACTCTCCAAGACTGACCGCAACAGCGTGAGATACTTGAGGTGTAATAATATTCCCATGTTCAGATTGAAGCACTGTCCTTGCAAAATTACGATAATTTCCCGAAATATGGCCCTAGCAATTCTGAGATCGGAATACATTTACTGCTCCGGCGCCAGTCACGTCGAGTCTAAAAAACGTCACAGATTTTAAATCAGATTCTAAGCTTTCAAACTGTCAAAACCCCATCAAAATCTGTTCAGTAATTTTTACGTGGTGTCATAATAAACAGGTTTATATACAAGTAAAGGTACATTACTAGTAAATACCAGCGCTAGAATTTTTTCCGATTTTATAATGTTGCCAACTAGAATGATGCCACCGACATCAATTTTCAGTATTCCTTGCTTTTGAATAGAGTTTTCACATTCACTTGGAATTTACGGGTTTCTGGATTTCTTCAAGTATCACCCGTTAACATGTTGACTCCGTTGTAGATTGTAGCCTGATGTATAAGTCATATTGAAGTTAAGATAGGTAATAAGTATTAGGAAGAATAAGAAATTTACAACGCTTTCTTCCGCCACTCCTTAAATTCTGATCAATCTTCGCCATCTGTCACTACGTACTGTGATGGAGTAAAACTCACAAACAGTTCGTTCCATGTCGGGTAAGCTGTGACGCATACCGCCGAAAAGATAATATTTGGTCATACAGTACGTATCTATATGGCACCAATCCACACAATCAATAAAAAAAAAAGTAACAAGACGGCCGATCCGGCTGCCGTTGATGCGCAAACAACAGATAATGAAAATCTGCTGGATTCCAATTGGGTGGCCGGCCACATGGCTAACTGGAATTTCTGTTTATTTGGCTACCTTTGTCCTTGAAGAAGTGCAGGTGTCCCAACTGTTGCGTCGTAACATCTGTATGTAATTCGCGGAAAACAGTACTGCAGTTGAGACCAATGGCAACGTTGCTGTCTTGCTAACCAAATACAAGAAATTAAAACACTAAAATATAACTTCAGTACAAAAATTGCAGTTACGCAATTACTTCGTCTCATCAGTGGAAAGTTTCCACACCATACTTCGCTTTCGTTCAGTGATTTAGTTTAATAGATAAAACTGAGCGATCTGCGTAAACATAGCTTCACAGTATGCTATCAATGATTTTTAGTTTGTAAAATCACCAAGAGCCACACTAACATTTTCTGCGCGTGAAAAGTCTACAAAAACAAATATTTTATACTGATCCATACTATTGTTTATATAGATGAAATATGAACTGTGATAAACAATGTTTAAAAGCAAACTCTGGAAATCTCACTTTTTTATTTATTTCTTTTATGCTTTTCTGTTCCATTTTCTGTTCTGTTCCGTATTTACTACCCCCTATTCCACAGTCTCCATTCGTGCCCACAGAAAGCAATAAGTTTGTGCATATTCCGACACAAACATAAAAGCGCCAGAGGCCAGAGATTTGGCGAAACTCGGAAACCGGAGGTGCGTATTTCTGGATGGACTCGCGACAGTTTTAGATTGAGAAACGTACACAAAGGACAGCGGCTTCCTCTGCCAACTCATCGGAAATTCCGGCTACCGGCGAAACACCTCCGTTCCCGTAGTGGCGTACAATGACCTTCTAAATACGTACTACAATTAAAAGTACTACAACGCAAATTTGTCTGGAAAATAATGTCGCATCTGATCAGAGTCCGCAGAGCTAACAGGAATACAGCGTTTTTGCAATAATATGTTAATTATCTCACTTGACGCAACATTGCACCGCTGGGGCTTAAGAGATGACACTAAACGAAGGTGAACAGTTGCGTGCTGCAGGACGGCCAGCGCAGAACAGTACAGGACAACACGGGAAAAAAAAAAAAAACAAAAAAAACCAAACAAACAAAAAACAACTGTAACGGAAAGTTGTTCGCGTACCATATATTAGATAGCAGTGTGAAAGTTGAAGGCGTTCTTATGTTGTGCGACAAAATGTGCAAAAAAAAACCATGTTGGCGGAATATATTAATTTGAGTTTTGAGTCAGTCAAGGATGCCGTACTACAAACATTATTATTATTGATGAAATGTTCCCGGGAAACTAGCCGAGTGAGAACGTTTGTATTGCGCTTGACAATGGCGGCAGAGAACAAGACCGCCGAAACATCGTGCGTTACAAACGTTCTCACTCAGCTAGTTTTCCGAGAACATTTCATCTATATATAACGCCGAGAAAGCCTCCACTCATATTAATATTTTCTCAGATGTTGAGGAAGGTAAAATAATAATAAAAAAAGAAATACTCAAAGGGTATAAGACTTACATAAGACTTCTCCAGGGAAAGACTTACGAACGAGTGGAGACTGAAGAGGTTTACAGCATAATCCAACCTATTGTTATATATTATGAGGAACGCAAAGCTCGAAGACGAATTGGAACCCCAAAAAATAAGTTTTTTAAAAAAATTTAAATTTACTTTCATATAGTTTGGATGAACAGTTCAATCAATTTTTCTTCTTCAATTGTTAAAAATATAGTTAAAAACTATTTTAAAATAACGCACAGAGGGCTTGCAAAAAAACGGCACAAGCACATTTTCTGTCTTGAATACAAGTGCAAAGCAGTCCACGTGCGGTGCAATATTTATTGCCCCGTCGTACTATGCTCTGCGTCTAAATTCGAGCTATTCCGATCCAAATGATGGAGCCACAAAAGCTGAGGCCGGCCTTAGGGGGCGTCCATAAATTACGTGAGGTGAAATGGGGGGGGGGTCCGGCGAAATCTCACCAAGGGGGAGGGGGGTCAACGGAAATCTCAAAAGGTCTACAAATGACGCGAAAGTCGAGTTTAGGAGGGTATTTGGTCGAAAAGTGTGGGTGTAAGGGCGATTTCTAGGGGAGGGGGGGTCTCACGGACCAGATCTCACCAGAGGGGGCGGGGGGTTCCGGAAAAACACCTCACGTAATTTATGGATACCCCCTAATACTGTGGAGTGTGGAGCCGCCTCACCAAAAATCAAATTAATATATTCTCTTGATGATACATAATGATCTGTTTTTAGCCAACACTGCATACAAGATAAATAAATGCAATAAATAACTCTACGTATGTACTATACTTTGCGGCACGGTTTGAGCATTTTTTATTTTTCACTATGCTTACAGCAGGGTGTTCTAAAACTCTAGAAAAAAACAGTTAGGGTGGTAAAATACACCGAAACAGCGGGAGATACGTAGAAAGGCGTTTACTAGTGAGCTTGTTTTTTAATTACAGCCATTCTAAACGCAGATTTATAGTTTGTAGCAATCCGTGTTAAAGAAACCAAAACTACTTTATTCAAATATTCCTGGCACGAAAGAGTTAACAATTGTCGACAAATTAGTCTTCGAAGGAAGGTGAAAAAAACAAGCATTAATGATATTTTCACAGTGTGTTCTTACTGCGAAGGCGTATGAGATCGACCACGAGGTTGAAAGAAGAATCAGACCAAGTTTAACAAGGACAAGAGCCTCCTTAACCAGATTCCACGGGCCAAAGTATTTTTAAAGACAATCTGGACGGCAAGAAAAATTCTGAGCAAGTAAATTGAAAAGTAAGACAAAAGCCGCGCTTATAGTGAAATTTAATATGGATTCCTACGGTGGCCATTAGTGTCAACCACAATAAATTAGTCAGTCGAAAAAGTAACGAGTCTGTTTGTACGTCCAAAAAAATTATACAGTTGAGCAGAAAACCCTCACGCCAATTATCTGATCGTTTGCCAGAAGCTATTAATTGCCCGACAGTCTGTAGCACCTACGAGGAAGCAGAATTTCTGGCAAAGAAAAGATGACGCTGGTTCACCAGTCTTCCTACTCTCATAATTCCAAGGTTTCTATCGTTTCCATTAAGTCAGAACTTCGACAAAAGAGTACCAGGGAACTGATAAGCAACGCGAAGACCATACAAAAAGCCATGAATGATGCTTTTCAAACGAATTTCTAGATAGAGCGATCGTTCGAATGAAGATTTCGAGGCAGAAGGGACCTGCTTAAAAACAGTGAACCAAGTTAAAGATGCGAATAAACGGTGAACTGGAAGAATAAAGTGCCACCGAGGTACGTATAAATTTTCATCTTCTGTTCCGTGATTAGGGAGAAACTGAGTCACCAAAAGTGTGCCATGTGAACTGAAAACTACAGATCACGGAAGTACTTGTGGCATATCGACCGTCTTAAATTTCAATTTGCAAACTAATATTTGCATGTGAAAAATATGTGTTAACGTTACATTTCCACTCTATTAACAGCAGTCTAATATTCTAACGCAATCTTCAACTTCCCAAATTGTATCTTATTGTGCCTTACTAACCGAACTTTACGTAATTTCGTATGCAGTAATCAGTCGATTTCCTGGTATCATTAACATTTGGTTTCAACTGCTTTTGAGTTGTATATAACTGTCCCAAATTCATATTTCGGCAGTTTCACTGCCAGTAATGTTTTGCGATGTATGTTGCTTACTGAATTTCAAACAAGGGCGAAAACATAGCTTGTCCGCTCCTTAAGTCAAAGCAGGATATCAGCAGTTAGAACGGATTGCAAAAATCTTTTGCTCTTAGACCTTAATTTCGTGAGTATACCCTAACGTATAGGTTCCCAAATAGGGGAGCACTTACGTTACGTCAGGTTGAGAGGGGGGGGGGGGGGTTGAGGATACGAGGTAGCTTTGCCGCCCGTGTGGATAATACCATAACTCTACACCGTCGTGAGTACTATGTCTCCTTCACCGCCCCTTAGGATTGAAAGCCTTTATTCTAGAATAGCGAATTTCCTCTACGATGTCACTGTTTGCACCGAAAAGTAGGCTTTTATCTTATATTAATAATGAAATAGCGACCGGAGGAGAAGGAGACGAGGGAATTTTTCTTTTGTTGCAAGGGCGGCGTGATGCTCAAACCTGGAAACCTCTAACCTAAAGCATTATTGACAAAAACAAGATATTTTGCACTACTTATATTAGAATATCGGCTGCCCCTCCTAAGTTCTTCTGCTAACAGGACAATGTCATCAACAAAACATAGCATACTGATTTTTTGTCCTCGAACACTTATGCCACTTTCAAACTTTTCTTTCTCTTTCTTTACTGCTTCTTTTACATATAAGTTGAATTTTAAAAGTATTCTTCTACCTAGGTATTTTAGACCTAACTTCTTTAAAATTTTGAATAATTTGTCCAACCTAAAATTATCAAAATCTTTTTCTAAATCAATGGACGCCACAAGCGTATGTTTGTTTTTCTTGATCCGCCCTTCAAGTATTAATCGTAAGGCCAGAATCGCTTCTCTTGTACCGCGGTTTTTCCTAAAACCAGACTTAGCTTAGCCTACTATCTCTTCTGCTGCTCTTGCCATTCTTCTGTATATTATTCTGGTCAGTAATTTTGAAGCATAAGATCCACCTTATAGTGCGATAATTCTCACATTTGTCAGCTTGTGATTTCTTCAGAAGCGTGAAGATGATACTTTTATTAAAATCAATTGGAATCTTTCCTTTTTTATTACGTTTAAAATCTTTGAATTCCTTCTTCTCCTACGAATATCAGAAGTTCCGCAGGAATCTCATCAACAACTGCCTTATTTAATTTTAAATCATTCAAAGATCGATCAAATTCTGTCCTCAACAGGTAATCTCTCAAGTCATCAATGTTGACGCCGCCTTCTTTTTCCAGTGCACTTTTCAAATCATCCCCATCATATAGTTTCTCTATGTGATTGTGATGTATGAATTGTAATTATTTATATGTATTAGCCATAGGCTATTTGAAAATTAATAAATAATAAATAAATGTATTCCTTGCCTCGTACTTAGTTAAAATTATGGATTAACATTCATTGTTTTATTGTACACTTTTGAATAGTGTATGGCTTTGGAGGAAAGTATACCCCTGCACGAAACAGAATGAAAAATAAATAAATACAGCTACTGATCGTTCACTGCTAGATTACGTCTTACCGGTCATTGATTTGCAGCGTTATAATGTTAACACATACAAACAAAAACAATAAAACGAATTCTGTATATTGCAGTTATTATTTACAGATGGCTGTATCGTGCATTAGCACTTTAAAAAAAAAATTAAAAAAATTGCACAACACGGCGTCAAACTTGATTGATGAGTTTACTAACCTTATTCTAGGACAAAGACACAACTGTTGAACAACGTATTGAAACAAATGGGTCATTAATACAAATGTACAGACATATAATATTAGGGACGCTTGTCGATGATTGCATCGGAATAAATGGTTCCTTAATTGCGGTGGCTGTCTACCGGATGATTTTTAAAGTTCTATAGAACTTGAACATTATCTATGATACGATATACCTTTCCTTTGATATTCCACCCGAGTTATTCTTCGCCTGTCAGATGCAATAGAATTTTTTGCCTAGTTGAGTGCAGATCCTTGGATCTCCAAGCTCCAAATTTTTCACGCGTTCTACAGTATTGTGCACTGGTGCACATTTCACGTTGAACAACGCAAAGACGACTGCCAAGTCAACTCATACTACGAGGGTTGCTATTTATATTTCTGGCCTAATAATGAAAAAACAAATATTTATGATCGAAATTGGTTTTATTGTTTCTCAAAATATTCTCCGTGAAGATCAATACACTTTTGCGTGCGTTTGAACCAATTTTTGAAGCACTTTTTCCACTCCGATGGAGATAAGTCCAGAACATGCGTCTTGAATGCATCAACCGCTTCTTCGGGTGTCGAAAATCGTTGACTACAATTTGTTTTGTATGTGCTGGAGTAAAAAGAAGTTACTGGGTGCCAAATTAGGGCTGTACGGCGGATGACCCATCAATTCGATGTTTTGATTGGTCAAAAATTCTTTTGTTTGAGCCGATGTGTGACAGCTCGGATTGTCGCGATGAAGAGTTATTCGCCTCTTCTTCGACATTTTCTGAATTTCTCCAAAGACGTCTGGTAAACAAATGGTCGTGTATCATTCATAGTTGATCGTCCTACGATGCTCTAACGCCACTGTCGTCACGTGACCGGCAATGCCGAAGAAACAGGCAACCATTTGCTTCGATGTGCTTCTTCCGCGAACAACTTTTGTCGGATTTGACTCGTCTTGGAAGACCTATACAGTCGATTGCTGTTTTGTTTCGGGCTCATGTGCATAGATCCATGGTTCGTCACCTGTGTAGATGTTATACACAACCTTTGATGCACCTTGAACGTATTTTTTTTTTTTTTTACATTTCCTTGCACCAATCGACAAGAGCTTCCTTTTGAGCGTTTG
Source organism: Vandiemenella viatica (assembly GCA_031002005.1). NCBI lineage: Eukaryota > Metazoa > Arthropoda > Insecta > Orthoptera > Morabidae > Vandiemenella > Vandiemenella viatica. The sequence continues at coordinate 106,558,285 of JARYHS010013631.1, forward strand.
TCAGATTATGCGGGATCCAAAGCGAACAAATTTTTTTTACGGCCAAATGATAATGCAATATTTTATTGATGCATGTCGTACTAATGCCCAAAGATGCCTCAATCTCAAGGTTTGTCACATGACGATTTTGCTTCATCAGTTCACGCACAGCATCGAGGTTTTCTGGCAAAGCAACCAATTTTGGATGACCCTGACGGAATTCGGCCTGAAGCGAACTTCGGCCACGATTGAATTCGTTATACCAGTTTTTTACAGTGCTTTATTGAAGTATAAAGAATTAAGTTCATCGATGCACTCTTGTCTTGATAATCCACGTCGAAAGTTGAACAAAATAATCGCACGAAAATGTTCACGAGTTAATTCCATTTCGCCCGAGATCAATTTTTAAAGTTACTGTAAACAAATGACACATTGTTATGAATAAAGCAATGTTCAACAATGTCGGTGTTCCAATGGAAACGTCAAATAGCGTCTGACAACACTTATTGTTGCCAAGGCCAGAAATATAAATAGCAACCCTCGTATCCGTCGTGAATTGCAAAACAGTTCCTTGAAAGCGACGAAAAGCAGCAGTGTTGAAATTTATGTTTAATTTCAACACATACGGATTTTTGACAAATGCATTTTTTTTTTTTTTTGCATTAAGAAATCATTCGCGAAACTAGGCTTCAATGCTTTTCAAATAACTACAGAGCAAATAACGAATCTACACGTATATCTTCGAACGGTGCTAAAAATAATTTTCGTAAAACTAGAAACGCTACAAGGAAGGTTGTTTATCAAACCAAATCTAGATGGAAGGGATCCACACATAAAAAATGAAAGTAGTTGTATGTTAGTATTCTGCAACAATGTTATGAGTAAATATAATACATAATCTAACGATTATTTTCCGTCAATTAGAAGGCAGTAAAACTTTCACTTCTTTTACATGTGCGAACAACGGCCGTGTAAAAAAGAAAATATTAACAAATTCCCGCTGTGTGTAGGCATTTTTACGCTTGATATACGTTTGTCGTCACTTCCAGATCTGTCCCAAAAAAGAATGTAAATTTCTGAACAGTATTCATCAAATGACACACTGAAAACAAGCGCTGGAAAGATATAAATAATCATCAATGCCCTTGACGTGGAAGGAAAGCCCAAATAAGGCTGCTAGTTTCCAAATTAATACTTATTCAAGGAAATCAAATTAATTAATTAATTTGCTCTCCATAACAAACACACAAAGCCTAGCTAGTCAGCGAATAAACATCAATTAAAATAAAAAATGATACAAGATTTTTCTCGGTTTCTCCCGATGTCTACAGTAATCTAAAACTTTGTATTTTCAAAATAAATTGAACCCTTGTTTGTTGAATGTCCTTTATCGAGATAGTATATGTAAGGGTGCTGCCTGGAATATTGGAAGTACGTTATACACTCTTACTTCATGCAATGCTATTTTACGATAAAAGGTTTTTTCAAAAGAATTAACCGCCGGTTTTTTCTATTGATGTCATATGTCATCGGTAGAATAAAACTTGCCAGTTGTTTAAATACAAATGTTATGATGCATCTGGAAAGTATATATAGAACAAAATTAAAGTGTTACGCTATGGAAGGAAATAACGCTTATTCCTTAAACTTTATTAAACGCCTTAATTAATCTTGTTGCGAGGAGCAATCAAACGACACCTCGTAACGCGTTAGTGCCTCGTTTGCGCAATATCCCGAAACCAGGTGTAAACGGCGCCTGTGCATTGATCGCGCCATGCCAGTTGAGGTTATGGGCGGGACACTTCAGCTGTCATAACTCACCATCCCTATCGCAGATAGGCTGGCTGGCGCAGCTATCGCCATCGCCGTCCACTTCGTACGGCAGCTGGAAGTCTTGGCTGCCTTCCGTGCACACCAGTGCGTGTTATCCATTATATGGCGTCAGACAGCGCGAAGCACGAGGGCGTGCACTCCGTCCGGCTACTAGCTCCCCGTGAGAGTGCGATGTGCACTGCGCCTGCGATTTTCCAGCGGCGGGATCGACTCACACAGAAACAGCTGACCGCTCGCTGCGCACGTGCAGCCGTCGACTGGCTGCGTTACGCCACGAAAGCTATACTGTAGACCTCGCAGCGGTTCCGGAAAATGTCATTCGCCTGAACCGCTCAAAATAATCCAAGCCTCATGTCTCCGCAAAGCCGCGCAGGGGCTTGTCATTTAATTAAGACATACGGTAACCTGCCATCATCTTTAAGGGCGGGATAATGGATTAAACTCATGAAAATAAAAACGAATTTAACGATTAATGGTTTTACGTGGTATGACGCATTGTTTATTTTACAATCTGGGCTTTCATCTAACGAAAGCTCAGATTGTGAAATAAACAAAGCGGCTTACCCCGTAAAACCAGTGATCATTAACAAAGACAGTCGCGGAAGCTTGAAAAATCAAGAAACAAATTTGTTAAACAAAATTGAAAAAATAAATCAATGCTACGTTATTTGGATGAGAGACGAGATATAACAATATTAACACACAATTATTGATCTAAACAATTTAACAACAGTACGGAAAGTAGAATAAAACGAATTGGAAACAAAAAAAAAGTAAACAGCTTTAGGAAAGTTTTTTTTAAAAGTGTATTTCAGCTCGAAAATTCAGTGCAATGAAACATACTATGGTTAGCAAATTAATATTTGTTTATTACGTAAAATACGGGTTATTCCTTATAGAACGTGATATGTTAATTTCTTAAGTTGCTTTGAAATTTTTTTTCACCTCGTTAGTTACGGCGTTCCCATTAAGACATCGAAAACTAAAACCATAGGTAGGACTATACCGTCATAAAAAGATGGGTTTAATTAAAAAAAAACTTACTCAGCTTTGTCGGTAATCTCGCCATAAAACAGATAGTTATGTGCGCATCCCAATACTTACGAAGATTATATATATTAGCTGACTTACTAGCGCCCTCCAGAGGGCTTGATTCTAGGCGACTACGATGTTTAGCAGCTTTCCTACACCCGTTAGAGAGAACATCAAAACCTAGAAAACACTGAGGTTGCTGTTGGTTATCTGCTCCTGAAGTCACAAGTCTCTATTTGAGATAAACATCACAATATTACATTATGTTGATTTAAAATTTACTATAACTGGACGACATGTGGTTTAGCTGGCAGAGTCACATTCCAGCTAATATCTGTATTATGACTGGCTCCATTTTAGCCAACTATCTATTCAAGATAGAAAACTTTAGAATAAAATTACTGACGACTATAACAACACATGGATGTATGTACTGTGATGATTGAACACTGATACTATGTTTCTGAACTACACACAAGGAATGATACAAATCAATAACATGCGACGAGTATTATTAATAAACAATACCCCAACGAATTTGCAACAGGAGTTAATATCAAATAGAAACTGATGATGGTTAATGTGCTTGTGATATTGTTGGCAGATTGATATTTTTAACTTTTCTTTTGTACTGTTTCTTTATAAGGCAACATTGTTTAATTTTCTGCATAAAAATGTGAACCTTTTGATTTTGTGCACTACAGGAATACTAGTAATATTGTCAATTTTAATGGTCATGATCCTCATTTGAATCAAATTGATGGATTTAGATGTTTCAATATACACATTTCTCAACTGAACAAGGGGGGAGGGGGAGGATAACAGAGTTATAAGCATACTGTATGAATAAAACAGAAACAAGGAGAAGAAAATTGTGAATTATGGTACACTCTATTCATGAACACCACTCTCTGGGAAATAACATTTTTTTGCTGTCAGTTTGAACTGTTATGGTACACATTCCAACAAACAAAAAAACTGACAGCAATGATCATGCAACTTTCAGAATCTATCGAGCAGAAACTAGTGACTTGAATTTCTTTTTAGATGGAGAAAAGTGTGCTAGAATTTTGAAGTCTGCCTCTTGCTTTCAGGCTAATATTGTTGCACTAAAGTTTATTCTCCTCAGATAATTTCTTCCAAGGAAGATTTATACTGGGCTTGGTTGCTTGTGCAGTCACCCATCACGTACACAACTTGCAATACTTAAGTGTGCAGACTCCATACTGATTGCCAGTACCAGAATTATAATTTCTAATGAAATGCACTGACTTCTTCAAATTGTGGCACAGTTGTTATCCATTGTCCTTCAATAGTAGCTGAGCTTGATTGATTGATTGATTCGAACATGATTTATCACAAATTGCTGTTGATCTATTTTTAAAGGATTCCAACCACTTGTACACACTACTATTATTAATAATTGCATATCTGCACTGCAGCAGCATTCTTCTATTCATGTCAATGGTTTTGTAGCATCCAATCATAAAAATCTGATGACTTCTTAGTGCTGCTATTCGTTACAAAAATACAAGGGAAATACTATACATGGTGCCATTCCAATTTAAACTAGCATTTGTTCTTTTGGACAAAGTCAACATCTTTTTATAGAATGTATCTTTCCTGCAAGGGAGTCAAACTACACTAGTGTTTGTTTTATAATATAATTCTGATTTGCTGTTTCTTTCTTGGAACATTAACATACTTGTAGAAATTAACATTTTCATTCAAAAGTGCACAATTCTGAAAGCACCACTTTGGTAATGCAATTTTGCACCAAAAGCTATCAATATTGATCATGAATAAAATTTTCTCGGCTAGTTACTCGAGAAAATTTTATTCATTTACAACGCCGAGAAAATCTCCAGTCTTATATAATATTGATCATGCTGTATGTTAAAATTTCTTTTTCATTTCGTGATAACAAAAGATTCATTGAACAGATTGTACAAGCAAACATATACAATGAAAGTGCCTGTAGGAATTTTTCGTGCACTCTTTCACCTTCATCCAAGATAATACCTCACCTAGTGACAGGAATAGAAATCTGAATGATGTTTACATAGTGGGGTAACGGAGGACTTTGTTATAACAGCAAAATCTTTTGTGAAGGTGAGACTAGCAGGGACAGTAATCTAGTGTTTAAAAAATTGTAGATTAAATCAAGATTAAATACCATCTAAGATTTACTGATCAGAAATCTTTGGAGAACTTGCGACACCAAAATTCAAGTCCTGTAACTACGGAATAAAGTAAGAGAGACTGTTTCATCATTACCCTCAGAACAGAGAGTAGGGAACCAAGAGCAAATCATTTTAAAATAGCACACAACACATTTGATGAAAAAAACAAAATAGTATCAGAAACAACTACAATGAGGATGGAAACTGTCTTCAGATGATACATCCTACTTGTAGTATTGACACACCAGAGATCTACACTACTTGGAAGACAGAACATAAAATCCACAAAAACGGGATATCCTAAAATATAACTGATGACAGTGCTACTTGGTATTTTAAACCTTCACATGCAAGTAATTGGAAGGTGAAAATGGTAGTCTTACTTAAAGTAAGAAGCTATTAAGAAATGGAAATTAAAAAAATGTACATTTTGCTGATGAGAGTAAACTATTTTATTTTCCAGCTAACTTCTATTACAAATAATGTAGCCTGTTTACTCATACTATTAAGGATGTAACATTTCAATGACAACACCTACTTCAATGACAGATTTGTGATCCTATTCTAAAAGAGAGGGGGACCTAAGTGTTGTTATTTGTCTATGTAACTTGTGTTATATATGACAAGTGCTTTAATTTATGAGGTTGATGTTGCAGACCATGCCATCATTTGTGTACGCATTTACAGAAACTGTATGAAAACCACAATCAGGACGGTGAGGGATTGAATCTGAGCCTGTTGTAGCCTCACAATCCTTTCCAGTGGCACTTTAATGTGCACGGTCATACTGCTGGTTCACCCTGTTTATCAACAGTGAATATGAACTCTCAAAGTCATCTGGTCTATGGGTTTAACACCAAACTCACTTAGTCCAAATAAATGACGAGCTTAGAAGCTTGGGACCAGGATTGTTGGAGAAACTGGAAGTGATTTGAGATTTTGTTTAGTTTGAATGAAAAATCAGTAACGTTAGAAGTTCTGAGGAAGTGGTCAGAATAAGAATCACTTTAGTACAAACTGCCATAAATCACCTTTTGAGGATACAGCAGTACAGGCAAGTAGCAAATGCAAAGATTTATTTGGTTGAAACAATTGTATTCTCTGTCTTCTCCTATCGTTGTAGTAACTGTAACATTATGGGAAAAGATAAAAAAAACTGATACCTCTTATGTAGTTTTGGTGGAAAATGTTTTGCATACTGTAGTCAGCAAGAAGAACCAAGAACTCCATTAGTGAAGCATTCAACATCTCCCACACTATCTTCTCTTGTTAAAAAGCTGGTGGAGTATACTATGGAAGAGAAGATGTAAAACACTATGGAATGGCAGTAAGCATATGACTGGATCAAATTATTACTGGTACATCATTTCAAGTGATACTAAGAGAAGCAGAAAGCAAAACTGGGTGTGGATTTTAAGCATCCACACCAAAGTAGTTACAATTCAGTGATTCAAGAGGAGGTTACAAAAGATCTAATGAGTGCAATAACTGATGCGGGTAAAGGACATTATACACAACAAAAATATTAGTTTATGAAACAATAAGTTTATAATGTCAGAAGTTGCACATTAGTAAAACACGAGCTAGAGAACAGAAATCCATTATTGGCAAACAGAAGGTCTGCACCCACAAGCAATTACAGGTTTCCATTTTGTAAATGATTTTGGGTAATCCCCTCTCCCCCAACCACACAAGCCTGTGGTATTTAGGAAGCATACCTGACTGTGTAGATACTGTTTATTTACAATGACCCAGTTTTTAGTTGCCACATCTCTCCTGGTTTGATAGGGAACAAGTTTACATTAGCAATTAACATCATAATTTGTACTGCTTTGATGCATTGTTTCCTTTTACAAAATTTCTGTCTGTGTAATTATATTAATTTTATGTTGTGTATTTATTTAGTTTACAAATTAAGTTTCTTATTTGAAGTTGTAGATCACAAGTAATGAGAAAAATATATTATTGAAAGGAATATTACCTGTTACAAATCACCCAAAGATATAAAAAAAAATTAAGTGCAGAATTCAGAACAAATTTAACAAAATATAATTTCTTTATTAGTTATTTTTATTTCTGTATGTTATTTTCCATATCATGTTGATACAGTGTCAATCTCTGAGGACATACTTTACAGTAAGAACTGAATCCAGGTAAAATTTCAATTTACATCCAAAATATATCTATGACTATCACTGTAAAAATATTAACACCATTTTTGAAAACATCTTTGTAATCATCAAAACATGCGTAAAGATACATGTAATCAACAACTACATAGAATCTTATATTTAAAATGTAACAAGTAAATTATTTATTCAGGTGTTAACATTTAACTAAATATTGAACACAAATGTTAACACAGTCACACAATATAGTTGGTGCAATACAAGAAACCTACATTAAAATTTGTTGATACACTTTGTTTGACAACCATAAATCTGCCAAGATAAAAAGGTTGAGGAATAAGATAACAAATACAGGTATTATTCCTGGTCATTATTGCAGAGTGACTAATGCCACAAATACACTAATTTAATTATGTACTGCTTCCTGCTGACACCTAATATAATTTATTATCTTTTGACATTGTTTTACCATGACTGATGCCGTGATTACATCTGCACTGCCTCCAGATGTAAAATTATATCACTAAAAGACTGATCAAACATGGAAACAATACACAGTGCCAATCCATAATATCAAGCAGGAACAAGTTTTGACATAAAATAATAGTGAGATTAAATCCAGTTTCAAATAAGGAAAGAAAAAACCTTACTAATATTAGATAAGGAATCAATTCTCGCTAACTACTAAAATTATAAGCCTGCACTTGTATTAGCATCACAAGCTAGAATGATCAAGATAAGAAACAAGACTGTCAGAAAAGTAATTTTCTGTATTTCAGCTAGTATGATTTCCAAGACAATATCGTTTATCATTGCTACAACCCAGTAATTCAGAGTCTGGATGGTCTTTTAGTATCTCACAGTTTTCTGCAAAACTTTGGATACTGCTGTAGTAAACTAGACAGAAAAACAAACAAGATATGAAAACAGTTTTTTCTGCATAAGAAAAGCACACCAAGTAATGAATGACTTGCAGACAGTGGTACACCTGCAAATTGTAATATTTAAAGTCCACGCATTCTTTCTTTATCAGATTTACATCTAATCAGAGACATTTTCCCACAAATATAAAGCATACAGTAATATACATGAAATTAAAAATGATAAGTGTCAAGATGCTTTTTGCATTCTATTTAGTGTTAAAGAAAGACAGTTAAATTCACCATTCAAAGAAATGTATAAGCACACACTGCAAATTCATCTGAATATATAACATTCCAAATCTCACTGTCAACTGAAATATATTCAACAACAATGACAATGATATTTAGTATATTTTTTAACTCTCTTATGATAACAGGCAATGTCAACAAACTGACAAAAATATGTACTTTTCCCCATCAGTATTTTGTAATGGCCAGCTGAAATTCAATTCATAGTAAGCACCCTATTAAAATTACGCCGTACTTGACTCGCTATCTAGTTGTAATGAAGCAGTATCTGAGTCTGGCATCATAGACATGGCTGGTAACTTTGATGATCCTTTTAGATTTGTTCTGTAAATAAGAAATGAAAGAAAAAGTATCAAACAATGTTAGCTCAGAATTTTTGGAGAAATTTTTTTATTTGTTGCAATAATATTTATACTTTAATTTGATGGAATGAAGTAAGATGATATTTTTAACCTTCTGTGTTCTAAAACAGTAGACCACACCATTTTTCTGCTCACAGCACATGATAAATTATCCATGATTTGACACAGCACACAACTATCAACCAAAATCAGGAAGTGTGAGTAAGTAATTAACATTTATTTTTTTAGAATACAACAGAATGTAACAATCTGCAGCTGATGAAACACAGAAATCGGAAAAAAAAAATAACTGATGAAACTCGATAGTTAATTCCTTAGAAATTTCGCGGCACGTCTTTCATCTTATGTGGGCACACAGATGTGCCGCAGCACACTGGTAGCGGACAGTTGCTCTAAGAAGTAGTAGTAAAATTCTGTGCATGAAGGATTACTCACATTATTTCATCAGAAACAAAAGAAGAATAGATTGCTCCAACTGTATGTAGTAAATCCATTCGAATTAACACATCTGTGAAAGTAGACAACATTAGGCTTGTTTTTTAACAGCTGTATCAACTTATGTTTGAGGATGACTTTAGGAATGTCTGCAACTGAAATGCTGTTAAAATTCATCTCCAATATTCATAGGGACTGTCACAAACTATCCAAGTCCTATCTGTTAGCAGCAATTTCTATAAACTCACCTAGTTTCAGTCAGAGATAGTACTCTTCCCCCTTTTCCCTTTCGACCTGTATCCTACTCTTATTTTTAGTTTACTTTCCTCACTGCAGGAACCACCATTTACTATGATTAGTGTTTCATACTCTTTTTAAAAAATACCTACATATTTGTTTTAAAACATTATTTTTATCCCGCACATTTACTATTATTTATATTAATTTGATTCTTATCTATTCTTTCCAATAATTATTTAATTTCAATTCATTTGCTCTCATATTATTCTCTCGATTTTAATTTTTCCCATTGCTCTCTCCAAATTTCACACAGTCAACTGCCACTTAGTAGTTCTTGCATGTGTGTGTGAACTGTTGTATTATTGCTATTAAATGAATTTTTCTCTCTCATTTAAGCTTACTTTTATCTTCCTAGCTCTTTTATATAAAAAGTTCAAATTCTTTATTCTTCCAATATCTCCTTAAATAAATTTTAAAAGCATACAAAATACACCTTAAAACGATCGTCATTCTCTGCTCTCTTAGTGGAAATGAATGCAAAAAAATTCATTATGACTGAAAACAACCTTATTTGAATCTTATGTCTTTTATGAAAATGGTTTAGAATCAATTTAAAAAGTGCTTTACTGTTACGAAAATGGTTATAAAATTTATTTACTATAGAACTATATGAGATAGATCCCCTTCTAAATGGTTTTAGCAAGATAATGGGTATATAACAAGGTTATATTCTGAGCTGAAACGTACTTTACTCTTGAAAATGATTATAAGTTATTTGCTATATTCATTCTATGTAATAGGCCTCATGCTGAACGGTTTAGGTAAGATAATAGATATATAACACTACCCTGTGCATTCCAATTTCAAATGGCATGAGGAAAAAAAGAATTCATATAAGTAACAGTGTGGCACCTTATATCACTAATCTCATCTCTCCTATCATTGTTTCCCAAATAGGTTGGTGCGTGAAGTATTTCATTGCACTCGTAAATGAAAGTGGGTGTACACATGTTTACCAATAAGTACTGGCTACTAGAGCAAGACCAATACAAGAATCAATTCTGCGAGACTTTCGTAATGACTGTACTTTCTCTATCCTGTGAACCCTTATAAAATGTATCCCAAACTGCAAAATAGTAGTGCAAATGTGGATGCACAAGAGCTTTGCACACCATCTCCTTTGTGAATCACAATTTTCCAAGATTCAACACATGAATCGCAGCCTAGAATTAGCTCTACACCCAATCAAATTAATGTGCTGGTCCCATATCCCGTTTCTTTGAACTGTTACACCCAAAAACCTCAGAAAATTGACCATGTCAAGAACTGAACTGTTTACTTTGTATTTCTGAACAAATGGGTTCTTATTGTTAATTATGTACATTGCCTTTTTAGTGCAAGTTGCCATTCGTCACACCATGCCGAAATAACATCCAGATGGTGATGAATTTATAAACAATCGGCCAAATTCCTCACTTCCCTGTAGATGACCGCATCATCAAACAATCTGAAACTGCTATTCACTTTGTTTCCGGGACTGTTTATAAAGATTAAGAAAAGTAGTGGTCTTATTATACATACTACCCTGCGGACGCCCAGTGTAACATCTATATTAGAAGAGTCTTTTCAGTCAATGACATACTGCAACCAAGCAGTAAGAAAATTCTTATCAATTCACAAAGCTGATCTTGTAAAGTGATACAAGGTTGAACTCTAGGTTTGGTTTCAGATGGACTAAATTTTGTATTGTACTTATCGTGTAACACATGAGATTCCATTAAACATAAAACTGCTGAAAATTTTAATTAAGTTTGACTGTCTCTTTTACTGATACAAATTCTTCGCGGGTTTGCCACCGGATCACATTTTCTAACGACAAGCTTTCGGCGACTTGCACTGCCGCTATCATCAGTCACGGAGTCAGCCAATCGGAAGTTGACAACGTTCCTGGCTCGTTTCAGTTCCGCTATTCAGTCCAGTTTTTGTTGTTCCTTTAGATACAACAGACCTGATGATGGCGGCAGTGCAAGTCGCCGAAAGCTTGTCGTTAGAAAATGTGATCTGGCGGCAAACCCGCGAAGAATTTGTATCAATAATACGCCGGGAAAGTCTTATCTTTCATGTCTCTTTTACTCTTTGAGGATTTTGTATCCATCTGTAGTTTTCAGAGCACGTATGCTGGAACTGACGGAATTGTTAGTTATGAAAAATAAGAACATATATACGGCTGTCAAGAGAGGAAAGTGGGGGGAGGAGAGAAGAAGAAGAGTTGCACAGATTATGTATTTCTGCTGATCCAAAACCAAATACTGTTGCTAAAATTATATTTTAGGCAGGTTACATCCAGATAAAGAGGGTTGAAATTTTTATCCCTATCAAAGCACACCGAGGTATAATTGTTTAGAGCTTGTTTTTATCAATGGAAAATAAAGATATGAGTGACAGTCAATAATGCCTATATTAAACCATTTTTACAATCAGCAATATCTAAAAAAAGAAAAAAAATCAGGAACTAAAAATTTGTCTTCAATATCAATCATATCAGGTATTAAGATAAAAATTATTAAAAATACCTACATTTACTATAAATTCAAAGTTATGAGAAAAACTTTTTTTTTGCTGTTTAATTCGTCATATATTGACATTTTTTTAATTGAAAGTGCTCTTAGGTCAAGGTGAACTATATCCTAATAGATTGAATAGGTAGTATATGCAGTAAATTTCAATGCTACTGAACAATTGCACTAGCGTTCTGGGTAGTAATGGAGCATGGTGTTGGAGGGCATGGTGGACATATAAAGTGGAAATACGTCAATCATTGATTTCTGTAGGAATTGTCTGCCATTTGATGTACCACAACTGTAACTGCAAAGGCCAATAGAGTATTGGACCCTAAATGCAGGAGGCGCTTGGCAATTGTAAGACGAAATTTTGTACAAACTTAGAAAATATTTTACAGAAATACATAAAATATTGAAAACATCATTTTAAAAATTAAATTTCACATTTAATAAGACACACATGTTGCTGATACCAAAAGACATGCTAGAAAATCAATAAAACGTGAATACTGTCACGATTTTTTTTTTAAATCATTTACTAGGAGTGTTTTTAAGAGATGAACAAATACGTTGATGATTCATGTTGTACCACCAAAATCATGTCAGAAAATGTTTAACATGGATTACAAATGAAAACACCGACACTGCATGGCACTTAGATGTTTCTTTGCATTGCTAACACTGTCCAGATATGAGATATAAGTTTTTCTCGGCGTATCTTCGATATAAATTCTTCTCGGGTTTGCCGCCGAATTACATTTTCTACTGTCAAGCTTTCGGCGACTTTCACTGCCGCCATCATCAGGACTGTTGTGTCTGAAGGAACAACAGAAACTGGACTGAATAGCGGAACTGAACGAGCCAGGAACGTTGTCGACTTCCGATTGGCTGATTCCAATGACGTAACCATTCCTTTACTGCGATTGGTCGGTTGCGGAACCAGGCGTAGATATACACCAGCGTTGTACTGATAGTTAGCTCCACAGCGAAACCAAAGCCGAGGTTGTTAAAAATGGATAGACGATGGATTACCTACGTTAATGTTCACATAACGTCACTGTTCATTTTGCATCACATGAATGAACAGTGACGTTATGTGAACATTAACGTAGGTAATCCATCGTCTATCCATTTTAACAACCTCGGCTTTGGTTTCACTGTGGAGATAACTATCAGTACAACGCTGGTGTATATCTACGCCTGGTTCCGCAACCGACCAATCGCAGTAAAGGAATGGTTACGTCATTGGAGTCAGCCAATCGGAAGTCGACAACGTTCCTGGCTCGTTCAGTTCCGCTATTCAGTCCAGTTTCTGTTGTTCCTTCAGACACAACAGTCCTGATGATGGCGGCAGTGAAAGTCGCCGAAAGCTTGACAGTAGAAAATGTAATTCGGCGGCAAACCCGAGAAGAATTTATACTGTCCAGATATTTGCATATTCCTATCCGATGACTTTTTGACACTTCAGTGTATGCTGCAATGTAAAGAAAACCTCTGTTACACTTCTACCTTAAAATTTGCGGATGTGGATGCCGAAGTGGAAGTAGAATTATCTGCAGAAGTTCTGCACTTGTTGATACCAAGCTCCATTTCAACCCTAGTCAAAATCATCATTCATGTGTGTGCAAGTATTACAATGGGTGTTTGCATGAGCTCAGTCACACGTTTCTATCATCCTGAAAAAGGCCACAGCCCAAAATATTGTTTTTTCTCTACGTTTGTAGAGAGTTTTTTTTGTTCTTGCTGCCCTCCTCCCTTCAAGTATGGCAAGTGATGGATATTGTTTATCTTTCCTTTCCATATCTTTATTAGCATAATTATACAATTAGATCTGTTAGTTTTATATTCTTTTCTCAATCAATAACACATACCAAATGGAAAATGAGTAAGTAAAATCACTTACTTGTCAGTACTGTTAGTAACCTGCATGGCAAGCGATGGCTGCTCAAATATATCTTTTTGATGTCCTGTAACAATATTAATCAGAAGCAAGTTTTATACATATAAATACATATATTTTAGTGCAATTACAATACATCAGTCACAGAAGTATGATATACACACTTTTTATAAGAATCAACACACTAGAGCCTGATGAGGTGCAATAAATGAATAATAAGGTATCGTTGTGACACAGGTTTCATCCTCCATTGTTAGTCAGCAGAGTTTCAGGGGCAGGAGAGCCAGTTCCTGTTCTCTGGGACCTGTAGTTTAACATGGAATACAAACCATGGAGAACCATAAACCATGTGAAAAAATGTAATACTTTAGGCCAAACAGATTTGGAACATAAAGCAAAAACGCCAGCACAACACTTGAAACTAGTCCAATATCAATGCTAACTACCTTAATGCCAGCATTAACACATGTGGACAATATTAGGATATCTATACTATTATAAATCTGTAAGCAAGCTGCGTTTGTAGTGAGGCTTGATCTCTAATAACGCAAAAACTACCGCATCAATTTGCATGGTGTTTCCAAATTTTTAAAGCTAATGTTGCTGATCAACATCTGCAGAAGTAGCTAACGACTAATATGTACCATGGGAAGAAGAAAGTCAGTAAAAAACTTCAGAAATGTGAAACTGTAGACCACAGATAATTATACACATTCAGACGGTCACTCCTTTCATAAAGAGACCTGACAAAATTTAGGGTTTCCTTTTTTACTTCTGCGATTCATTTTTCTGGACCGCAGTACTTCAAAATAAAAAGAATACGTGAATCAAGTATAATCAGCATTTACTTGAATCGTAACAGGTCTGTTGAATTACGAAAAAGTTGTATTACAATTATTGAAGACGTATTGTCTCTGGTAGACTGTTATACAGTTTGTCTCTGGAACAAAATTGCTACGTGAATTCTGTACAATACAGCCACAATAAGCCAATACTTAATACGAAATTCAGTTTTTTCTCTAAGAGTGATGTCTGAAAAACAGCTATTATAAATATCAGCAAGTAATAAAACATACTTCTTTCATAATGACTTGTGTGGAATTGCACATATTTGGAAGTACTTTATTCGATTAATATGTCTCGTGGCTATAACGTGCAAATATAACTAGGCATCCGAAAATTCAGGTACATGCGACTCAAATAATTACATAGAAAATACGGATATAGTGAAAGAAACTCAAATAAAAAAATTTCAGATCCTAATGCTACACCGCGTAAATTATAAAGCTAAAAGAATCATCCCTTTGGCCTGTAACAAAGCATATCAGCTGTCATCACTGTCCAGGTTGCATTTCAATCGATTTACAACTTGCGATAATTTTGCCACTCAGAAATAATTGCTTGAGTTACATGCACATTAGTACATATACTGTACCGTGATCCATTTTGACATTTTTGAATTAATTATATCTGACTGAAATAATGACAATAATGATACGACGGTTTGAAACCAAGATTAACTCCAATTCACGTAAATTTCTATTTTAAAGCAGGAATAATTGATGGTGTATCAACATAAAATAAAAACCAATATCCAAACAGCAAAAAATAAATAAATCAGAAAAAATTGAGATGCTGTGATTATTGGTAACGAATTTTTATTTCAAATATAACTAGGCATCCTAAAATTCTATTCTACACCGCGTAAATTTTAAAACTAAACCCGTTATGCCTGATGCTAAACAAAACGAGTCAATTGTCATCTGGTCCAGGCGGTTGTTTCACCAGGTACTTACATGCGACTGAAATAATTCCATAGAAAATACGGCTATATTGAAAGAAACTTAAATTAAAAATGTTTCATATCCTAATGCTACACTGCGTAGATTATAAAGCCGCAGGCATCGTCTCTTAGGCCTATAACAAAGCATCATATCAGCTGTCAGGTTGCATTTCAAGCGATTCACAACTTGCGATAATGTTGCCACTCAGAAATAATTGTTTCAGTTACATGCACGTTACTACATAAACTGTACCATGATCACATCTCGACATTTTTGGATTAATTATATCTGACTGAAATAATGACAGTAATGATACGACGATTTGAAATCAAGAGTAGCTCCAATTCACATAAATTTCTATTTTAAAGCAGGAATAATTGATGGTGTATCAACATAAAATAAAACCAATATCCAAACAACAAAAAATAAATAAATCAGAAAAATTGAGATGCTGTGATTATTGGTAACGAATTTTTTATATTTCAGCACACTTCCAAGAGGACTAAGTCGTAGATTACTGCTATATTTACATAAATTTATGGCACCGCGGTTATGTTGCAATCCTCGGTATCCACATTTAAAAATAAACTTTTTTTAGTTAAGTATCATGGAAAGAATATTTTTCATTAAATCCACAGATACATCCTTAACAAAGCTTATACCTAGCTATATAATCCCAGGCAAAGTTTACACATAAAATCGCCAAAAAAAAATTACACATAATGATTATATCAGCTTTCTTAACGTTACAACTGTTATATATCCATTTAAATTTTCGGTACCACGGTTAACGTGGAATCCTCCATATCAGCATTTAAAAATATTATGTTCTAGCTGAGTTAAATATTGCTTTCAGAAATAATATTCGGCTAAATGAGAGTGAAATAGACCGACAACATCGTCTGCAACGTCAAAGAGAACTAGATGAAATAGCTAGAGCAAATGAAAGTAACCTGCACCGAGAAAAGCGATTGACCTATAACCGGGTTCTATACGCTAAATCCTTAGCTTCTGAAAGCGCACAGAAGAAAGAACGTCGTTTGAACTGTGAAAGCCTTTCTAAACAATAAATGTTTATACTTCGCACAATAATTACAACCACGAATTACTACTGTTAATTTTTCAGGAACCTTTTCTACTATTGAATCAATTGCATCATGTTAAAATATGAATAAAACAACTCTCTGACATCAGTATGAAAACCGAACCTAACGAATTAACCGAAATTAAATGAAACTATTCAGAATACATTAACAGTTCATGCCTTTCCACGTTAATGTCTGATAAGAGAATAAAATCGGTAAATAATTTCTACACCTGCCAAGGCACGCGTGCGTGAAGCAGCGGGCAAATGCTAGTATACAATATAAATAAACAATGCACGTACCAGTCGGTCAGAGCGATGTGTATAAGAAAATCTGTTGCTTTTATATCCAACACCCAGAAAATAAGAACATTAAAAAATCCTAATAACTTAAAGCTGCCTTTTTTTCGCTGGTGCTTTATAGCTCATTGATGACAAAGCAATAGAACTTAGGGAGAATTATGAACAAGAAATGAAAAGAAAATCAGCCATAACCTTTATGAGGACCATTTTGGCATTCACCAGAGGGCAATTTTGCAGAACTGGAAAAAATCAAGGGCTGGCACTTGATCCACACATTCCAGAATCGCAGGCCAGCGTTTCTAAGATATTTTCAGTACTGGAAAACTATAAACATAATGAACACAAATTACAAAGAGAAATGAACCCACTGCTTACCATAACTCAAAGCAAGAAGGTAACAAAGGATCTAATAAGATGAATGCATTATGTTGGGTGACTCCTTAATCATGTCACATCGGAGAGTATACAAGACACAGAGGGAAAAGTGACAACAGCTTCATACAGTATTTGGCAACCTTGGTTTTATTTATTCTTTATTTGTTTGAACAAATACAAGGTCCCTCAATAAGTTTCGTCGTTCGATAAGACATGACGCTCGTAGGTTCATCATTTTATTTATCATGAGCAAGTGTGAAGTTTCATGTAGGTCTGATAACATATTCGTATATTTACAGCTGTTCAACGATGATGTGTCACAGTATATTGGTAAAATGGAAAAAATTGAATATTGGGCAGTAGTAAAATTCTTATTTTTGGAAGGTATAGCACCAAACAAAATTCATGAACGACTGTTAAAAGTGTATAAGGACTCTTCACCTTCAATTAGAACAGTAGAAAGATAGGTTGCTGAATTTAAACGTGGCCGTACGAGTCTTGAAGATGATCCACGTGAAGAATGTCCTAAAAGTGCATCAACTCCAGAAATCGTAGCAAACATACAGAATATGGTTTTGGAAGATTGTCGATTAACAGAGAGAGATTTAGTAGAAACTTTAGGCATATCATTAAGCAGTGTCAGTAATATTTGGGCTGAAGTTTTTGGTATCAAAAAGCTGTGTGTGAAATGGGGGCTGAATTCGCTAACAATGGAACAAAAATGCACTCGAATGTGACTTTCTCAGCAACATATGGAGCGTTTTAGAAATGATAGAAAGGATTATTGGTCTTTTCATCATTATGGATGAAACTTTGGTTTACTACCATGATCCTGAATCAAAACAAGCAAGGAGTAATGTGAACTCTGTACTTCAGCTCCAAAGCGAGTTAGGTTCCAGAAATCGGCCAAGAAGATTTTTGGGATGCAAAAGGAATTTTTTTGGATTACCTCCAAACTGGTAAAACAATAAACCCATATTCTTACTGTAATCTTTTGGACCAACTAGATGTAAAAATTCATGAGAATAGACGTAATTTAAAGAAGAAAATAATTTTTCATCAAGACAATGCACCCTCTCACACTGCTCAAACAACCGTTCCAAAACTCAGTGAATTAAAGTACGAATTGTTGCCACATTCACCCTACTTGCCAGATTTGGCTCCCTCTGACTTCTGGCTGTTCCCAGATAAAAAAAAAAATCATGCGTGGAAAACAATTTTACTCAAACGAAGAGATAATAGCAGTCATGGAAGCCTACTTCAACAGTCTTCCAGATTCTCACTTCTGGGATGGATTCCATGAATTAGAAGATAACTGGAACAAGTGTATTGTATTAAGTTGAGTAATAAAATGTATTTCGAACAATAAAATTGTATTTTTCTTATCGAATGACAAAACTTATTGAACAACCTTGTATTACTTTGTAGCACTGTTTCCAATTGCATTATTATCAATATGTAATGTAGTAACTAATGCTAACAGTTTTGTATTAGTTGTATCTTATATATTCAAATGAGCTATTCATATATATATGTATTTTTCGGATCTCGGAAACAGCTAAGGCAATTTCGATGAAATTTGATATTTATATAAAGTTTTGACTTTTATGATTACCTGAATAGTTGTCTTCCCTGAGATTGGAGTGAGTTACCAAGAGAAATGATGAATAATTTACCGAAAACTTTGAAAGAATTTAAAGATAAAATTTGTAGGGGGCAAATGTAGGTAGGTGCAGGATAGGGGTGTGTAGGGAAATTGCCACCGGAGCCTGTGCTCCATTGCAATTAAATTAAATTAAATTAAATACGAACAATTTTTTCACTCGGTATCTCGAAAACGGCACTAACGCCATATCATAGACAATTCAGGTACCAGAAAGCCTACAAATAGCTTCTCTTTGATTTCAAAGAATATTTAAACGAACAGTTCTTGTATTCTGGCTGACCCTTGGAAATATTAGTACCGCAAGTTTAATTGTAAAACATTTAAAAATGAAGATAATTAAAAATTTATCATTGGTTTTGTCAGAGGTGATACTTTACAGAAACTTCTTTGAAAATAATATTACCGGTACCAGTTATGAAGTAAACATCGTTTACTTTTTGACCGTAAAAAGTGGTTGATAATTTGTCATTAAATACTACCACGCGGGGTATGAGCATAGTTTTATCGGAGTGAATGAATTTAGCACTGATGATGTTCTATCATTACAGTAACGTCACAATCTGATGATGAATAAATGTTCTTGATATCTCGCTTGGTTTTTGAGATATAGCATGTCAAAAATCAGTTACAGGTACAGTTCCTTGTGCTTTTGGTGACGTTTTCAACGTAACAACAACCACTAGGAACAAAATAAAACATTAAAATTACATTTCCACTGTATAGACATAATGGTTTTGGTGGATTTTTTTCTGGTCCAGGCCAGATCTAATCCTAACCTCTTCAATTGAGACACGAGAAAAATAAATTATTTAGTTTTGATTTGTCTCGACGAGTTTCATACGAATTCATCATCAAACTTGGCTATGGCGAAATTTATCCTCTGATTCTGGTCCCATTTCAACCAACCATGTCAATTTTGAGATACGATATCTCGAGAACTAAGCGAGATATATATATGTATATATATATATATATATATATGGGGTGTAAGGGTTTGGGAGAGACTATACTAGTCTTTTCCAAAGAAATGTCAACCTCTCCTTCACGTGGTGCACCCTGTTTGCACGGACGAGACTCTGGCGACTGAAAGATTTCCGGTATAAGTAGTCACCCACTGCTTGCCAACGGCCTCCGAAAGAGCGGGGAGCGGTTCAGGGCACCCTCTTGCCCTTGGGGTTGGAAACGGCCCCTAAAGGCAGATGAATCAGAAATGATCAACGGCATGGGGATGCAGAAGGCAACGGGAAACCACTCCATTAAAGACCCAAAGGGTATCCCCAGGACATGTAATCCTCTCAAATTACATATATCATGATGGCTTCTTCCTGGGTAAAATATTCCGGAGGTAAAATAGTCCCCCAATCGGATCTCCGGGTGGGGACTGCTCAGGGAGGAGTCATCAGAATGGATAGAAACATTCTACGAGTCGGAACGTGGAAGTCTGCATAGGGCAGGTAGGTTAGAAAACTTAAAAAGGGAGATGGAACAACTTAAGTTAGATTTTGTTGGGATTAGTGAGATTAAATGGAAGGACGCACAAGATTTCTGGTCTGGGGAACACAGGATAACTAACACACAAGCTGTCAATGGTATCACTGGTGTAGGATTTGTAATGAACAAGAAAGTAGGGAAACGGGTGAATTATTATGAACAGTATAGTGACAGGATTATTTTGATGAGGTTAGAAACTAAGCCCGTCCCAACCACATTAGTACAAGTATATATGCCAACGTCACAGGAAGATGACGAAGAAATAGAAAAAATATACGCTGAAATTGAAGAATTAATCCAATATGTAAAAGGGGAGGAAAATCTAATAATCATGGGTGATTGGAATGCAATAGTGGGAGAAGGAAAAGAGGGGAATACTGTAGGAAGTTTTGGTCTAGGAAAAAGAAAGGAGCAAGGAAGCAGGTTGCTAGAATTTTGTGAAAGATATAAGCTAGTAGTGGCGAACACACTGTTTAAGAATCATGCAAGAAGAATATACACCTGGAAACTTCCTGGGGATACAGGCAGATATCAGCTAGATTATATCATGGTCAAACAGAGATTCAGGAATCAAGTTCTAGACTGTAAAGCGTACCCAGGAGCAGACATAGACTCTGACCATAATTTGATAGTAATGAAGTGCAGGCTGAAATTCAAGCGAATAAGGAAGCAGCATAAGCAGAAGAGACTGGCAGTGAATAAACTGAAACAATTTAGCACAAGAGGAAAATTTGCAGAAATGGTAGACTTAGGTCTAAGAAGAAACTTTGAAAGAAGTTCAACCGAGGACGAATGTAATGCATTAAAGACCAAAATAATGAAAGCTGGTAAAGAAACAATAGGCTTTAGGGAACAAGCTGCCCGAAAACCTTGGATCACAGAAGAAATTTTGCAGCTAATGGATCAGAGGAGAAGGTACAAACATACTCAGGATGAAGCAGGAAGAGAGCAGAACAGGCAATTTAGAAATCAAATAAATGGGAAATGCAAAATAGCAAAAGAAAAATGGCTACAAGAAAAGTGTGAAGAAGTAGAAAAGGAAATGGTCGTAGGAAAAGTAGGTGTTGCATATAGAAAGATCAAACTGAATTTTGGAGAAATGAAAAAAAGAGGTATGAACATTAAAACTGCCGATGGGAAACCTCTTTTAAGGTCAGAAGATAGAGCTAACCGATGGAAAGAATACATTGAGAAACTGTATGATGGGGACGACTTGAACAATAGTGTATTGGAAAAGGAAGGCGATGTCGACATTGATGACTTAGGAGATCCTGTTTTGAGGACAGAATTTAATAAAGCTCTGAATGACTTGAAAGCAAATAATGTAGTTGGAATTGATGAGATACCTGCAGAACTTCTTAAATCTCTAGGAGAGGAAGGAATCGAAAGATTATTCAAGATGATATCAAAAAGTTATGAAACAGGAGAAATTCCAACTGATTTTAATAAAAATATCATCTTCACACTTCCAAAGAAAGCACAAGCTGAGAAATGTGAGAATTATCACACCATTAGTCTAACATCACATGCTTCAAAATTACTGACCAGAATAATATACAGAAGGATGGAAAGGGTAGTAGAAGAGATAGTAGGTGAAGATCAGTTTGGGTTTAGGAAAAATCGCGGTACAAGGGAAGCAATTCTGTCTTTAAGATTAATACTTGAAGGGCGGATCAAGAAAAACAAAGATACTTTTATGGCATTTGTTGATTTAGAAAAAGCTTTTTATAATGTTAGGTGGGACAAGATGTTCAAAATTTTAAAGTCAGGTCTAAAGTATAGAGATAGAAGAATACTCTATAAACTATATAAGAATCAAGTGGCTGTAATAAAAGTAGAGAATCACGAGAGACATGCATCAGTTAAAAAGGGTGTGAGACAAGGTTGTAGTTTATCCCCGTTAATATTCAACTTGTATGTAGAAGAAGCAATGAAGAAAGTCAAAGAAAAATTTCCATGTGGCATAAGTTTTCAGGGAGAAAAAATCAGTATGCTACGATTTGCTGACGACATTGTCTTATTAGCAGAGAGGGCTGAGGATATTGAGAAGTTATTGAATGGCATGAACAAAATACTGAAGGAAGATTTTGGACTGAATATAAATCAAAGTAAAACAAAAGTGATGAAATGTAGCAGAAATGATACCAATACTAGCAGATTAAATATAAAAATAGGATCGGATGCAATAGGAGAAGTGAGCGAGTTCTGTTACTTGGGAAGCAAAATTACAACCGATGGCCGAAGCAGGAATGATGTTAAAAGCAGACTAGCACTAGCAAAAAGAGCCTTCATGAAAAAGAGAAACTTTTTAGTTTCAAATATTGATCTAGGAATTAGAAAGAACTTCTTAAAACTCTATGTGTGGAGCACAGCACTTTATGGTAGTGAAACATGGGCTTTAGAAATACCGGAAAGAAAGAAACTTGAAGCATTTGAAATGTGGTGCTACAGAAGAATGCTGAAAATTGGGTGGAAGACAAAGTAAGAAATGAACGAGTTTTAAAAATGATGGGTGAAAAAAGAAGTTTATGGAAGAAGCTTACAGGAAGAAGAGACAGGCTGGTAGGTCATATTTTGAGACATGCTGGATTGGTTAATTTGTTAGTGGAGGGAACAGTCGAAGGTAAGAACTGTAGAGGTAGACAGAGATTAGAATATATGAAGCAGATAATTGAGGACGTGGGTTGTAAGGGGTATGTAGAAATGAAGAGGTTAGCACAAGATAGGAAGGGATGGAGGACTGCATCAAACCAGTCTAAAGACAGCAAAATATATACATATATATATATATATACATATATATATATACTTTCAATTTTTCTCATTGAGTTACAGAAGAATCCATCATCAAGGGTTATTGTAGAATCCCCTGAATTACCACAAATCTCGCACCATTAATTAATCCCTGACTGGCATTAAGATTTCTATTTAACATAATAATAGCATTTATATTTGAAAGCAATTTATGAAGCGGTCTCGGAAATAGATCTAGTGGTTTGGATGAAATTTCGTATGGAGATAACGTTTTGATTTTCAAGTTTTTAACATGATTTTTAAGGAGCAATTTTTACATCTGGTTTCTCAAAAATGGCTCTAACCTCATTATGTAGAAGGTTCAGGTACCAGTCAGCCTACTAATGTTAGTTAAACTTTTCTTTGGTTAATTGTGCACCTCAAAATGCCTAGGAAGCCTTCAAGCCCTTTACTTTAATCAAACTTTACTTGAAATGTTGAATATTGAACAGAAATCGAAAGATGCCGAGTGAAGATTGGTCACCAAGGTACTGTAGAGTTGAACAGTTTCTAATTTTTTAAAAGGAATAATTGGTTTTTAAAAATAGCATTGAAGGTTTTTTCACATGCCTAAAGCTATCCCAAAAAAAAAAAATAAAAAAAAATTAAATTATTCTACGATCTGGATAAATGCGACTGCATACGAGGGCGGTCCGATAAGTACTTAGCCTACAAAAGAAAATTTTGGGAAAGTGGTGATTTATTTCTCAACACAGTCTCCTTTTAGCTCGATTCAATTGACCCAGCAATGCTACAACTTCTTTAACCTGTCTGAAAAATATGTTTTCTGGAGATTTGCAAAGTAGGCCTCAGTTGCGGCAGTAACCTCCTCATTTGACTCAAATTTCTGCCAGGCGAGTGTCTTCTTCAAGTTTGGAAACAAAAAGAAGTCGCACAGGGCCAAATCTGGAGATTATGGTGGATGGGGCAGCAGTTCATAGCCCAATTCGACCAATTTGGCCGTGGCGATGGCGGAGGTATGAGCCAGTGCGTTGTCATGGTGGAAGAGCACTTTTTTCTTTGCCAAATGGGGCAGTTTTCTCAGTAATTCGGCGTCGAATCAGCCCAATAATTCGGCGTCGAATCAGCCCAATAATTCGGCATAGTAAAGTCCTGTGATCATTTTGCCCTTCTCCAGGTAGTCGGTGTAGATCACACCTTGTGAATCCCAGAAAACGGTGGCCATAACCTTTCCGGCCGATGGGACAGTCTTTGCTTTTTCCGGAGCACGTTCGCTGGGTAAAGTCCAATGTTTTGACTGTTCCTTGGTCTCTGGTATGTACCAGTGGATCCACGTTTCGCCGACGGTCACGTAACGATACAGAAACTCCTTTGGATTGCACTTAAATAGCGTCAAACACTGCTGTGAAGTGGTCTCACAGTTGCGCTTGTTGTCCGGAGTGAGCAAATGCGGCATCCATCACACCGACAGCTTTCTCATGTGCAAAATTTCATGCAAGATATGACCCACATGGTCTTTTGAGATGCCTACTGTCCCAGAAATCTCGCGCACCTTCAATTGGTGGTCTGTCAATACGAGATTGTGGATTTTTGTCATGTTATCCTCCATAATAACTGTTTTCGGGGCACCTGGGCGTGGCTCATCAAAAACCAACGTATGGCCACGTTGAAACTTGTTAAACCAATTTTTGACAATCGCTATCGAAGGAGAAGAGTCACCATACACAGTATCCAAGTGCTCTTTGAATTTGCTGCGCAATTTTCCTTCCAGAAACAAGAATCGAATTACCGACCGATATTGCTCTTTTTCCATTTTTCTAAAAGCGATCAAAACAAAACTATGAATCCGATTTGGCTGAAATTTTAACAATAGCTATTTAAGATAATGTACTACATAATAATAAATTTCCCTGACGACAGTGGCGCCATCGGGAAGAAAGGCTAAGTACTTATTGGACCCACCTTGTAGTTGTAATCATGCAATGATTACTTGTCCAGCCTTAAATTCATTTATTTTCCCAGTTACAAAATAAATATTTCATTGAAATATCTATTAGCATATCTTTCACAGGCAAATATGTTTGACAGAAAGAGAAAACATTTTTCCCTGATATCAGGAATTTACAACTTTGAATATTACAAAAGAAAAACTACTTTACTTACAGTATCATAAAACACCTTCTACAGGCTATGTCTAGAAAAGTTTCTGACATTAATCTGTAAAATCTTCAGATGTGCTGTAACAGGACAGTTAAACAATATTGGTGAGACTCTCCGTACTGGCCACTGGCTACAAGATTTTTTATCGCTTGAGGCAATAAGGCAACAGGAAAGTATAGATTGTGAAGCAAGCAGAAGTGTTGTACCATGGAAAAGAGTTAAATACAAGTATCGTGTTGGAACACGAAGCAGATTTGTTAAGGGCAGTGAGAACTTGATATTTCTGTGCCAATGAACAGTGACTGAGGGTAGAGTAGAACGTTTGCCAGAATGAAATTGCTGCCAAGTACTGAGAGGTCACGATGTTTTGCACACATTTGTAAAGCGATGTTTCTTCATATGGAGTCTGATAATTAATTTAAACTAGTTGGTAGTTCACCTTGGCAGCATGTATTGTGTTTTTTCTTGGAGGAATGAATGTTCACAATTGTGAATAAAATTACAACTGTATCTGTGACATAAGGTTGGCTGACCATGTATTTTTTTTTAGATTAATTAACGAAAGTGTTAGTGGAAAGCTGACTGTGACATTATCAAGGTAGTTGTTTTATCCAAAGATCCTTTGAGATCAAGATTGGACAATCTGCAACTTTGGCGTCAGTATTCTTAACTATGCTGAGGACTGAAATTAACAGTATCAATTAGCAACAAGCTAATTTAGATGATTACATGATAATATTGTCAAAGGACAATGTAAATCGAACCATGGTAGGCAAGGACAATAATCAGCCACGACTAAAGGGAAACTGCTGAAAAATCAGGAATCGAGTGATAAGTGAATTGTTAAAAATCAGCGACAATATGGGAGCATGCCATAGTGAATATAGGCAAAGAAGTTGACACAAGGAAATTGTTTTACTGACGGACGACGCAGAGGCAATATCCGGATGATGATAACATGACTGCTAGGAAGCATGGCCACGGCGACTAGTGCATGCATCATGGAACTACCGGGTGGCATCTAAAGTCAGTGACATAACTAGCAGACGTCTAAATGAAGAAGTGGAAGAGTATTTTTACTTTTTGGGGAAAAAAGGAGACACAAACTGAGATAGTAACTTCGCATTTTAATTTGAGTTACAATTTCCTTGCATGAATCGTCCAGGTTACGTTAATTCATTAAGCCTCAAAGAAATTGCTGCAACGTAATTGCATATTTCCATGTACACATTTTTTCACCCAACATCAGAGAAGTGTGTGGCAGTTTGGGTTTTAAATTCTTGTCAGCAATTTTATGCCAATTCTAAACAAGACATACACCAAACCAAGTTATAAAGTTTTGCCCCTAAATTTTCATGTGGTTTTCATGAAAGAAGTTTTTTTTTCCACTCCTTTGCGAACACTGATGTCGATGTATATGGCTTGAGTAAACGATATCACATGACGATGTATGTCTTATTTGGTAGTGAAATTAATTGATTTAATCCTGAAATCTTTTCTTTTTGACAAGGGGAATATCTGCATGTGCTCTTTTCTTGCTGGCACAGTGTAAGGTTTCCTGTTTCTAGATGTTAACAGGTTTCTAAAATTCTGCCACGAGATTTTTGGCGGAAGTTGTGACTATGGATGGGGTCGAAGTACGCAGTGAAATAAATTGGGGGACCATCGCCGCATCACCACGGATCTATCTACGGTTGCTTTGTTTGCATAACTCAAGTATACAGCTGGCTGGTTTAACAGTAGTTTACAGTCTATGGACAGCAAACTTAATAGCAGATTGCACTCGGTAAAAGAGGAACTTAAATCAGATAACAATAGTCTCTGGAACAATTTGCAATCTCTAAACACTTTGATGGAGAAGTTACGAATGTGGGTAGGGAATAATACTCATCAGTTAACAGGCATGAGGGCTGAATTAGAGCAGTACAAGGCTATCTGCAAGGATAAAGGAAAGCGTTTAAGTGAACAGTTGAATAAATTAGAGCAAGAGATGGCCAGGAAGACAGAGTGTTTGCACCAGGACACAGAGGTACTGAACAAGACGGTAGCTTTCATGGAAGAAGTGGGTGTTGTTCACCACCATACAATTGAGTTAGTGGAAAACCACTGTGCCTTGTTGGGCAAAGGCCTAATGGAAGGCATATAGGAGCTGAAAATGGAGGTAAGTGGTTTGGCTTTTCAAGCTGGGAAATCTAAGTTGTCCATGACAGCATTGGCTGAGGACATCCTGAAGATAAAATTTCCAGTGGTAGTGAAGGGAGAGATGGTAAGGTCCAGACGTTTGGTTCATCCGACATTGTTGGCGGTCTGTGTGGAAGAGAAGATTGACTGGGAATGGATTGATGATCGTGATTGGATTCATCCTGTCAAATTCATTGCAAATTTCGAGAAGTTTGGGCCCTTCCTCATTGCTGGAGAGAAGCAAAAAATAGAAATGGTCCATAAACAATTGGTCGGGGGGTGTACAGCTTTGGGTCGATAGGTTCGTTGGAAATTGTGACGATAAGATGTAAAAAGGGTAGGAAGAAATCGCTACTGATATTGTTTGGCAAAGAAAGAAATCTAAATAGAAAGGAGGAATGGGGAAAAGAAGGCAAATGGAGATGACAAAAGAAGAAACAGGGTTTAAAGTTATTTGGTGAAGGGAGGAATGCTTAAAGATTTAAAACAATATGTTCTTTAAAGATGGGTCAAGCACTGTTTAGAAGCGCCTTATTTTTGTACGGTTGTACTTTCCATGTACACACATCCTTTGCATTACAATATGCCTAGTTGGTTTTGCCTCCACAACAGGAGGGAGGAAGATCTGCTCCATTGCCGGCAGAGTACCTTTAGTTTTTCCCAACAGGACATAGCAGATAGCTCCCAATCATTTATGGTTGTGCATAAATTAGTGACCCACACAATATTTGTCAGAGTGAAGGATAGACTCGAATCTAGTCCACAACATCCAGGTACTAGTTATATTAGTTCGTGCCTCGGGGGTGGAATGTATTGTGGCGAGACAGTATAAAAGCGATGTGTGTGTTCGTGTTGTGCGGTGGAATCGGGACAATCCGATTGTTGAAAGTGTGACGCGAGATGCGAGTTGGATTGTTGAAGGCAGTCTGTGACTCACTGTCTTGGAGGTTGGACACGAGTGGTTGCGCGCGGCAGTGATTGTTAGGCGGTGCGTCTGGCACTATTGTGTGGACCTGATGAAACATTATAAGTACGCCGCCGTCATGCAGATAAACAGCAGTGTTTCGTAAATAGCAGTGAACTCGTGGGTGTTGAAATAAAGCATCCAAACCAAGTGATGATAGTGTAGCTCAGAACTTGAAGTTTGGAGGAGAAGAAGTCCTGGATAGCTTTTATACACAGTCAAATTATAATTGGTGGTGGTGGCTTAGTAATTGTATGTTCGGTGAATAAATTGAAAGATTATTCCTATGGCAACTTAGTGACTTATTAGTAAAAGAACCTGCAATCCATTGATACCAAGACGAACAGCAATTACCCAACCCCAAGCTGCTAGTGCATTATCGCCGCTAGCAGACGCCACTTTATCGTTACAGTATAGTGTTGTGGGCCTGTGGCGAGGAACTCCTATTGGTTTGGAGAATATGAAGAAAAGGAAGGGAAATATGTAATGTTTCTGCATTTTGTGTTTGTGTTCAGTGTTTAGGTGATAAGATTATTGTAAAATTGGTAATTTAGGAGTGTGTGTGTGTTGTTTTTTTTTTTTTTTTAAATCTGTGTGTT
>JARYHS010013631.1:106588471-106613033 GCA_031002005.1 Vandiemenella viatica
TACAACTACTTCATTTTTTTATGTGTGGATCCCTTCCATCTAGATTTGGTTTTGATAAACAACCTTCCTTGTAGCGTTTCTAGTTTTACGAAAATTATTTTTAGCACCGTTCGAAGATATACGTGTAGATTCGTTATTTGCTCTGTAGTTATTTGCAAAAGCATTGAAGTCTAGTTTCGCGAATGATTTCTTAATGCAAAAAAAATGCATTTGTCAAAAATCCGTATGTGTTGAAATTAAACATAAATTTCAACACTGCTGCTTTTCGTCGCTTTCAAGGAACTGTTTTGCAATTCACGACGGATACGAGGGTTGCTATTTATATTTCTGGCCTTGGCAACAATAAGTGTTGTCAGACGCTATTTGACGTTTCCATTGGAACACCGACATTGTTGAACATTGCTTTATTCATAACAATGTGTCATTTGTTTACAGTAACTTTAAAATTGATCTCGGGCGAAATGGAATTAACTCGTGAACATTTTCGTGCGATTATTTTGTTCAACTTTCGACGTGGATTATCAAGACAAGAGTGCATCGATGAACTTAATTCTTTATACTTCAATAAAGCACTGTAAAAAACTGGTATAACGAATTCAATCGTGGCCGAAGTTCGCTTCAGGCCGAATTCCGTCAGGGTCATCCAAAATTGGTTGCTTTGCCAGAAAACCTCGATGCTGTGCGTGAACTGATGAAGCAAAATCGTCATGTGACAAACCTTGAGATTGAGGCATCTTTGGGCATTAGTACGACATGCATCAATAAATATTGCATTATCATTTGGCCGTAAAAAAATTTGTTCGCTTTGGATCCCGCATAATCTGACAAACGCTCAAAAGGAAGCTCTTGTCGATTGGTGCAAGGAAATGTAAAAAAAAAAAAAATACGTTCAAGGTGCATCAAAGGTTGTGTATAACATCTACACAGGTGACGAACCATGGATCTATGCACATGAGCCCGAAACAAAACAGCAATCGACTGTATAGGTCTTCCAAGACGAGCCAAATCCGACAAAAGTTGTTCGCGGAAGACACATCGAAGCAAATGGTTGCCTGTTTCTTCGGCATTGCCGGTCACGTGACGACAGTGGCGTTAGAGCATCGTAGGATGATCAACTATGAATGATACACGACCATTTGTTTACCAGACGTCTTTGGAGAAATTCAGAAAATGTCGAAGAAGAGGCGAATAACTCTTCATCGCGACAATCCGAGCTGTCACACATCGGCTCAAACAAAGAATTTTTGACCATCAAAACATCGAATTGATGGGTCATCCGCCGTACAGCCCTAATTTGGACCCAAGTAACTTCTTTTTACTCCAGCACATACAAAACAAATTGTAGTCAACGATTTTCGACACCCGAAGAAGCGGTTGATGCATTCAAGACGCATGTTCTGGACTTATCTCCATCGGAGTGGAAAAAGTGCTTCAAAAATTGGTTCAAACGCACGCAAAAGTGTATTGATCTTCACGGAGAATATTTTGAGAAACAATAAAACCAATTTCGATCATAAATATTTGTTTTTTCATTATTAGGCCAGAAATATAAATAGCAACCCTCGTAGTATGAGTTAACTTGGCAGTCGTCTTTGCGTTGTTCAACGTGAAATGTGCACCAGTGCACAATACTGTAGAACGCGTGAAAAATTTGGAGCTTGGAGATCCAAGGATCTGCACTCAACTAGGCAAAAAATTCTATTGCATCTGACAGGCGAAAGAATAACTCGGGTGGAATATCAAAGGAAAGGTATATCGTATCATAGATAATGTTCAAGTTCTATAGAACTTTAAAAATCATCCGGTAGACAGCCACCGCAATTAAGGAACCATTTATTCCGATGCAATCATCGACAAGCGTCCCTAATATTATATGTCTGTACATTTTATTAATGACCCATTTGTTTCAATACGTTGTTCAACAGTTGTGTCTTTGTCCTAGAATAAGGTTAGTAAACTCATCAATCAAGTTTGACGCCGTGTTGTGCAATTTTTTTAATTTTTTTTTTAAGTGCTAATGCACGATACAGCCATCTGTAAATAATAACTGCAATATACAGAATTCGTTTTATTGTTTTTGTTTGTAATGTGTTAACATTATAACGCTGCAAATCAATGACCGGTAAGACGTAATCTAGCAGTGAACGATCAGTAGCTGTATTTATTTATTTTTCATTCTGTTTCGTGCAGGGGTATACTTTCCTCCAAAGCCATACACTATTCAAAAGTGTACAATAAAACAATGAATGTTAATCCATAATTTTAACTAAGTACGAGGCAAGGAATACATTTATTTATTATTTATTAATTTTCAAATAGCCTATGGCTAATACATATAAATAATTACAATTCATACATCACAATCACATAGAGAAACTATATGATGGGGATGATTTGAAAAGTGCACTGGAAAAAGAAGGCGGCGTCAACATTGATGACTTGAGAGATTACCTGTTGAGGACAGAATTTGATCGATCTTTGAATGATTTAAAATTAAATAAGGCAGTTGTTGATGAGATTCCTGCGGAACTTCTGATATTCGTAGGAGAAGAAGGAATTCAAAGATTTTAAACGTAATAAAAAAGGAAAGATTCCAATTGATTTTAATAAAAGTATCATCTTCACGCTTCTGAAGAAATCACAAGCTGACAAATGTGAGAATTATCGCACTATAAGGTGGATCTTATGCTTCAAAATTACTGACCAGAATAATATACAGAAGAATGGCAAGAGCAGCAGAAGAGATAGTAGGCTAAGCTAAGTCTGGTTTTAGGAAAAACCGCGGTACAAGAGAAGCGATTCTGGCCTTACGATTAATACTTGAAGGGCGGATCAAGAAAAACAAACATACGCTTGTGGCGTCCATTGATTTAGAAAAAGATTTTGATAATTTTAGGTTGGACAAATTATTCAAAATTTTAAAGAAGTTAGGTCTAAAATACCTAGGTAGAAGAATACTTTTAAAATTCAACTTATATGTAAAAGAAGCAGTAAAGAAAGAGAAAGAAAAGTTTGAAAGTGGCATAAGTGTTCGAGGACAAAAAATCAGTATGCTATGTTTTGTTGATGACATTGTCCTGTTAGCAGAAGAACTTAG
Source organism: Vandiemenella viatica (assembly GCA_031002005.1). NCBI lineage: Eukaryota > Metazoa > Arthropoda > Insecta > Orthoptera > Morabidae > Vandiemenella > Vandiemenella viatica. The sequence goes on from JARYHS010013631.1 coordinate 106,591,569, forward strand.
GAGGGGCAGCCGATATTCTAATATAAGTAGTGCAAAATATCTTGTTTTTGTCAATAATGTTTAGGTTAGAGGTTTCCAGGTTTGAGCATCACGCCGCCCTTGCAACAAAAGAAAAATTCCCTCGTCTCCTTCTCCTCCGGTCGCTATTTCATTATTAATATAAGATAAAAGCCTACTTTTCGGTGCAAACAGTGACATCGTAGAGGAAATTCGCTATTCTAGAATAAAGGCTTTCAATCCTAAGGGGCGGTGAAGGAGACATAGTACTCACGACGGTGTAGAGCAGAGTTATGGTATTATCCACACGGGCGGCAAAGCTACCTCGTATCCTCAACCCCCCCCCCCTACCTCTCAACCTGACGTAACGTAAGTGCTCCCCTATTTGGGAACCTATACGTTAGGGTATACTCACGAAATTAAGGTCTAAGAGCAAAAGATTTTTGCAATCCGCTCTAACTGCTGATATCCTGCTTTGACTTAAGGAGCGGACAAGCTATGTTTTCGCCCTTGTTTGAAATTCAGTAAGCAACATACATCGCAAAACATTACTGGCAGTGAAACTGCCGAAATATGAATTTGGGACAGTTATATACAACTCAAAAGCAGTTGAAACCAAATGTTAATGATACCAGGAAATCGACTGATTACTGCATACGAAATTACGTAAAGTTCGGTTAGTAAGGCACAATAAGATACAATTTGGGAAGTTGAAGATTGCGTTAGAATATTAGACTGCTGTTAATAGAGTGGAAATGTAACGTTAACACATATTTTTCACATGCAAATATTAGTTTGCAAATTGAAATTTAAGACGGTCGATATGCCACAAGTACTTCCGTGATCTGTAGTTTTCAGTTCACATGGCACACTTTTGGTGACTCAGTTTCTCCCTAATCACGGAACAGAAGATGAAAATTTATACGTACCTCGGTGGCACTTTATTCTTCCAGTTCACCGTTTATTCGCATCTTTAACTTGGTTCACTGTTTTTAAGCAGGTCCCTTCTGCCTCGAAATCTTCATTCGAACGATCGCTCTATCTAGAAATTCGTTTGAAAAGCATCATTCATGGCTTTTTGTATGGTCTTCGCGTTGCTTATCAGTTCCCTGGTACTCTTTTGTCGAAGTTCTGACTTAATGGAAACGATAGAAACCTTGGAATTATGAGAGTAGGAAGACTGGTGAACCAGCGTCATCTTTTCTTTGCCAGAAATTCTGCTTCCTCGTAGGTGCTACAGACTGTCGGGCAATTAATAGCTTCTGGCAAACGATCAGATAATTGGCGTGAGGGTTTTCTGCTCAACTGTATAATTTTTTTGGACGTACAAACAGACTCGTTACTTTTTCGACTGACTAATTTATTGTGGTTGACACTAATGGCCACCGTAGGAATCCATATTAAATTTCACTATAAGCGCGGCTTATTTCTTACTTTTCAATTTACTTGCTCAGAATTTTTCTTGCCGTCCAGATTGTCTTTAAAAATACTTTGGCCCGTGGAATCTGGTTAAGGAGGCTCTTGTCCTTGTTTAAACTTGGTCTGATTCTTCTTTCAACCTCGTGGTCGATCTCATACGCCTTCGCAGTAAGAACACACTGTGAAAATATCATTAATGCTTGTTTTTTTCACCTTCCTTCGAAGACTAATTTGTCGACAATTGTTAACTCTTTCGTGCCAGGAATATTTGAATAAAGTAGTTTTGGTTTCTTTAACACGGATTGCTACAAACTATAAATCTGCGTTTAGAATGGCTGTAATTAAAAAACAAGCTCACTAGTAAACGCCTTTCTACGTATCTCCCGCTGTTTCGGTGTATTTTACCACCCTAACTGTTTTTTTCTGAGAGTTTTAGAACACCCTGCTGTAAGCATAGTGAAAAATAAAAAATGCTCAAACCGTGCCGCAAAGTATAGTACATACGTAGAGTTATTTATTGCATTTATTTATCTTGTATGCAGTGTTGGCTAAAAACAGATCATTATGTATCATCAAGAGAATATATTAATTTGATTTTTGGTGAGGCGGCTCCACACTCCACAGTATTAGGGGGTATCCATAAATTACGTGAGGTGTTTTTCCGGAACCCCCCGCCCCCTCTGGTGAGGATCTGGTCCGTGAGACCCCCCCTCCCCTAGAAATCGCCCTTACACCCACACTTTTCGACCAAATACCCTCCTAAACTCGACTTTCGCGTCATTTGTAGACCTTTTGAGATTTCCGTTGACCCCCCTCCCCCTTGGTGAGATTTCGCGGACCCCCCCCCCCATTTCACCTCACGTAATTTATGGACGCCCCCTAAGGCCGGCCTCAGCTTTTGTGGCTCCATCATTTGGATCGGAATAGCTCGAATTTAGACGCAGAGCATAGTACGACGGGGCAATAAATATTGCACCGCACGTGGACTGCTTTGCACTTGTATTCAAGACAGAAAATGTGCTTGTGCCGTTTTTTTGCAAGCCCTCTGTGCGTTATTTTAAAATAGTTTTTAACTATATTTTTAACAATTGAAGAAGAAAAATTGATTGAACTGTTCATCCAAACTATATGAAAGTAAATTTAAATTTTTTTAAAAAACTTATTTTTTGGGGTTCCAATTCGTCTTCGAGCTTTGCGTTCCTCATAATATATAACAATAGGTTGGATTATGCTGTAAACCTCTTCAGTCTCCACTCGTTCGTAAGTCTTTCCCTGGAGAAGTCTTATGTAAGTCTTATACCCTTTGAGTATTTCTTTTTTTATTATTATTTTACCTTCCTCAACATCTGAGAAAATATTAATATGAGTGGAGGCTTTCTCGGCGTTATATATAGATGAAATGTTCTCGGAAAACTAGCTGAGTGAGAACGTTTGTAACGCACGATGTTTCGGCGGTCTTGTTCTCTGCCGCCATTGTCAAGCGCAATACAAACGTTCTCACTCGGCTAGTTTTCCCGGGAACATTTCATCAATAATAATAATGTTTGTAGTACGGCATCCTTGACTGGACTCAAACTCAAATTAATATATTCCGCCAACATGGTTTTTTTGCACATTTTGTCGCACAACATAAGAACGCCTTCAACTTTCACACTGCTATCTAATATATGGTACGCGAACAACTTTCCGTTACAGTTGTTTTTGTTTGTTTGGTTTTTTTTGTTTTTTTTTTTTTTCCCGTGTTGTCCTGTACTGTTCTGCGCTGGCCGTCCTGCAGCACGCAACTGTTCACCTTCGTTTAGTGTCATCTCTTAAGCCCCAGCGGTGCAATGTTGCGTCAAGTGAGATAATTAACATATTATTGCAAAAACGCTGTATTCCTGTTAGCTCTGCGGACTCTGATCAGATGCCGACATTATTTTCCAGACAAATTTGCGTTTCAGTAGAGCTACTTTTAATTGTAGTACGTATTTAGAAGGTCATTCATTGTACGCCACTACGGGAACGGAGGTGTTTCGCCGGTAGCCGGAATTTCCGATGAGTTGGCAGAGGAAGCCGCTGTCCTTTGTGTACGTTTCTCAATCTAAAACTGTCGCGAGTCCATCCAGAAATACGCACCTCCGGTTTCCGAGTTTCGCCAAATCTCTGGCCTCTGGCGCTTTTATGTTTGTGTCGGAATATGCACAAACTTATTGCTTTCTGTGGGCACGAATGGAGACTGTGGAATAGGGGGTAGTAAATACGGAACAGAACAGAAAATGGAACAGAAAAGCATAAAAGAAATAAATAAAAAAGTGAGATTTCCAGAGTTTGCTTTTAAACATTGTTTATCACAGTTCATATTTCATCTATATAAACAATAGTATGGATCAGTATAAAATATTTGTTTTTGTAGACTTTTCACGCGCAGAAAATGTTAGTGTGGCTCTTGGTGATTTTACAAACTAAAAATCATTGATAGCATACTGTGAAGCTATGTTTACGCAGATCGCTCAGTTTATCTATTAAACTAAATCACTGAACTAACTTTCCACTGATGAGACGAAGTAATTGCGTAACTGCAATTTTTGTACTGAAGTTATATTTTAGTGTTTTAATTTCTTGTATTTGGTTAGCAAGACAGCAACGTTGCCATTGGTCTCAACTGCAGTACTGTTTTCCGCGAATTACATACAGATGTTACGACGCAACAGTTGGGACACCTGCACTTCTTCAAGGACAAAGGTAGCCAAATAAACAGAAATTCCAGTTAGCCATGTGGCCGGCCACCCAATTGGAATCCAGCAGATTTTCATTATCTGTTGTTTGCGCATCAACGGCAGCCGGATCGGCCGTCTTTTACTTTTTTTATTGTGTGGATTGGTGCCATATAGATACGTACTGTATGACCAAATATTATCTTTTCGGCGGTATGCGTCACAGCTTACCGGCCTATTACGACATGGAACGAACTGTTTGTGAGTTTTACTCCATCACAGTACGTAGTGACAGATGGCGAAGATTGATCAGAATTTAAGGAGTGGCGGAAGAAAGCGTTGTAAATTTCTTATTCTTCCTAATACTTATTACCTATCTTAACTTCAATATGACTTATACATCAGGCTACAATCTACAACGGAGTCAACATGTTAACGGGTGATACTTGAAGAAATCCAGAAACCCGTAAATTCCAAGTGAATGTGAAAACTCTATTCAAAAGCAAGGAATACTGAAAATTGATGTCGGTGGCATCATTATAAAATCGGAAAAAATTCTAGCGCTGGTATTTACTAGTAATGTACCTTTACTTGTATATAAACCTGTTTATTATGACACCACGTAAAAATTACTGAACAGATTTTGATGGGGTTTTGACAGTTTGAAAGCTTAGAATCTGATTTAAAATCTGTGACGTTTTTTAGACTCGACGTGACTGGCGCCGGAGCAGTAAATGTATTCCGATCTCAGAATTGCTAGGGCCATATTTCGGGAAATTATCGTAATTTTGCAAGGACAGTGCTTCAATCTGAACATGGGAATATTATTACACCTCAAGTATCTCACGCTGTTGCGGTCAGTCTTGGAGAGTCTTCGTTTATGAGAGAGAAATCAAAGCATAAAAATCATAAATTAAAAATATGTGAGTATATCGGGAGAAAGTTGGCAGATATTGTCTGCTGGATAGTTATGTGTGATAAGGAGTATCATTTCCATACTAAATGTTATAATTTGGATACCTGCCGAGCGCAAACTTTTCCTTTTTTTTCCTTCGTGAGTATTTTTTTGCTACTATTGAATGTCTGTGGCTTTACAAGTTTATTTTTACAAAAATTCATCTAATTTAACCTTGGTTTATCTTGATTACTGACTTTCGATTTTGCTCTCTGTATTCTGTTAACATTACTGCTGACTCTACTGTCTTTGTATTGCTTTGGATAATTTAGATGTACTTTTAGGTAACTTTTGACAATTTTTATCTGTTTTCTGAACAAATTGAAGAGACATGATTTAAATGTATCCGCATTATAACAACTCACAGAATCGGCCGATTAGTTGAGAGGGCAAAATAATGTATATGATGAAAACATAGCGTCAATTTCTGACTGCTGTGTACGGCGAAACAAATGTTTTCGGACATAAACATCTAAGTCCGGCTGCGGATGCAGGCAGCCAGATAATCTCCTCTGAATGTAGCCAAACGGCGTCGACCTGGTATACCTGTCGTAAAGGGTCTACGAACGAGCTTGACATTTAAGGCTTCAAGAGCATCTGGTGCTAATCGGGTGCAACCATGGAGGAAAGAAATAGGAGAGGAAATACCACTTATTCTGTGACGCCGCCTCTAAACTCTCGGCTGATACTCCGCATGCGAAGCGGCGGTGGCGGCCATATTACCTATCCATACATATCAATTTAGACACAGTATATCCCGAAAACTAAACAAGATATCGAAAAAATTTATTATCTATTTTCGATTTTTTTCTTCGTGTTACATAAGACTCCACCATCAAATTTGACTTTTCCGAAATTTTTCTTCTGCATTTAAACTCAAGAGACATCACTTTTGAGACAGTATATCTCGAGAACTAGGGGAGATACCGAATTTTTTTTATTGTTTGTTTTTTATTTGTCTCGTCTTTTTAAATACGAATCCATCATCAAATTTGACTTTGACCAATTTTTTCTTCTGAATTTCAACCAAAAACATCTCTCATTTGAGACAGAATATCTCGAAAACTAAGCAGGATATCAAAAAAATTTATTCTTCATTTTTTGTTTGTCTCATCGAGTTACATAATAATCCATCATCAGATTGCGGCGTCACGTTTATCCTAGAGTCCCCATGAGGTTATTGTACATATTCCTCGTGTCTGTATGGATAGGTAATATGGCGGCCACGCCTCCCCACTCCTCTTCTCCCGGCGTCACTTCAATGCGTGGTGAAGGTCCCTTGCGTCGTCTCCATATATTTCTTTCCTCCCTGGGTGCAACGGTACACGAGACTGCATGACTCGTTGGAAGACGGGATGATTTTCACTTGCGGTTAACTATAACTAAAATCCAGAGGTGTCTTTTGGAATCCATATTAGATGGGCTAGGCACTGCTGTCGATATAGTACCAAGAAGAGACGCACGTCTACATTATTAAAGTGTTTTGAAACTTTTACATTTAAAAAGGGAAGGGAAATTTGAAGAAGATATGTAGGAAATGGCGCGCACACACACACACAAAACTTCCTATTGCCTTCTTGAGTTCTTTTACTAGGGCATATATAGGAACAACAAAATAGGATAGAGAAATTAATAAAAAATTATCTTATATGAGGCGTAAGCACACAAAACAGACACAAACACAAATGACTTTGAAATTTTTTGAATTTAGCTCTACAGAACATTGTGGAGTGTGGGTGGTGTAGAAAACTGCCTCACGAAATAAAGTTTTGCACGCAGTGTTGATCACCGGAGTCGAATAGACAAAGGGAGAACTGTGAAGCTACAGCCATTCACTTTGTCAATCGCCGAGTATCTATTTATATACGTAAAAAGGTAGAAACGTGAAAGTAACAGTTCCATCATGAAAAAATCAACCACCTATTCCATACCTGTGATTCGAACTTTATTGGGCCTCACTCAACAATCTTCTCTTGTTCAGAAATGGCTACTGAAATGGCAAACTGAAGGCGACCTACTTTTTTTGTGGCTCGACGACGTCGATTTAATTAGACGAGGAAAGGATTTTGAGCAAAAAAGGGAATGAATTAGGCCATAGGGTATTTGAAGAAACCATCTTGGCATTAACATCGAATGATTTTGGGAAACGATGGAAGACCGAGATCTGGATAGCCGGACGAGGTTCGAACCTGCGTCCTCCCTAATGCGAGTCTCAACCGCTACGCTAGGTTTTACCATGCTCACTAACCTAACCTAAACTGATACGGGAATGTATCTCCATTTTTCTGTGATTCACATAAGGAATGTTCTGTTTGTAGATTGTGAGTTTATTTGAGGCGGAATTTTAGGAATCGTCACAGCACAGCCAAACTAGCGATATGACGCTGGCTCGAATCCCCTACCGACCATCCAGATTTTGATTACATTACTTGGTTTACCAAAATTATTGCAGGCGAATTCCGGAATGGTTCATTTAAAAAGACATGTCCGAATTCTTTCCTCTTCCTTGCCCCCTGTTCTTTCCCACCTCTGATAACTTCGACGTCGAAGAGGCCTGTTAGGCCTTAACAAAAAAAAAGGCAAACTGGCGATCGTTTAAGGATTAAAATGAAGGTGATGTGGTCTGCTCTACGATCCAGCTGCTAACTATGATGAAATCTCCACTTTTCTTTTGAGAGTTGCACTTAGGAAAACGTGCTGGACAATCATTTTTGTACGTTATTTTAACGTTAGTCGCTATGTTGTACACCTAGCGCTTCGTTTAAAGGACAGACAGGAATTTCGTGGAGCTCGGGAAAGTGAAGTGAATTCTGCTAACAAGGAACTATTTTTCCAGATCATGCTATACGATGGTAACTAGGACAATGTACTCGTCGACAATAGGTTTACAGAATGATGCAAAAAAATAAATCAAAAACCAACAACCCCTTATATTTGTCTGGAATTACTTTTGATAACAAATTTAACTGGGCAGGACACATAGGACAGGTGGTAGGAAAAGGTTTCAAAGTACTGCACTTGTTGGAGAGAGTGATGAGGGGATGTACGAGAGAAGTCAAGGAATTGGGTTACAAAACTTTGGCCAGACCATTTCTCGAATATGGTAGTGTAGTATGGGACCCTCATTTTACGTATCAAATACAGGAGTTGGAGAGGGTGCAAAAAAAGGGCTGCTAGATTTGTTTCTGGAAATTATCGCAGAATGCAATCAGTGACGGATGTGATAAAGGAGCTGGAAAGGGATTCTTTGCAAGACAGGAGGAGAATGAGGAGGGTCATGGGAATGTACAGGGCATATACTGGCGATGAGGCATGGAAAGATATTGCAATAGGTATGAAAAGTAGTGCATGGAAGGGAAAATATGACCATGACCACAAGCTGGCACTCGATTTCAGGCACAATGGTGTGGGAAGATTCTCTTTTTTAGGTAATGGTGTCAGGGATTGGAATGAGTTACCAAGAGAAATGATGAATAATTTACCGAAAACTTTGAAAGAATTTAAAGATAAAATTTGTAGAGAGCAAATGTTGGTAGGTGCAGGATAGGGGGAAGATGGGTGTGTAGGGAAATTGCCACCGGAGCCTGTGCTCCATTGCAATTAAATTAATATATATATATATATATATATATATATATATATATATATATATATATATATATATCGACTAGATGTGACCAATCTTTTGCAGTGTGTTTAGTATACTGATAATGTCATCAGCTATGATCAGGCGCAAACTTTTAAGCCCATCCCTGTATATAATATGTTACTGTGACAATATTATCCTCGCTAATATAAAAGTTCCGCCCTTTCACACAAATAGACTAGTCCTTCATAACCTTCAGTTTTTTTAATCCCTTTTCTTGCGGTAATAGTAAACTCGTGTGGTCGTAATGTCAGGGTTTCTTATCGGCTGCGCGTTCCATCCCTATCGTGGCCGCATAACCTAAATCCTGATAAGGGACCTACAGTCCAAAGAAGCGTTTTGGCGCACTTACATTACACAGCAAGCTGTGCCTGAGTTGAAGGTCGGGTTAAGAGCTTATGAAAATCCCCTCCGAGACGGGGGACCTTACGATGTGCAGTCAAATGTCTTAACCACTGAGCCACAAGACCGCCGATTTCTTGTTCCAAGTTGTTCTTGGATAAGTTCAGTTGACTCCTCTATTTACCTGCTGTGACGCGACAAGTGGCTGTTAGCTACTGGGTTCTTTCGCACCTGTCTGCGTGTAAATTATCAGACGCCTCGAATCAGCTGTGCTGAATAGTTCTGTAAGTAGATAGCTCTTCATGACAGCTTTCACACTCTGCTTTTGATTTTACACTAATAGTGTTCGGGAAGTATCTCAGTCTTTTAAATACCGCCGTGAACAGGTTGAGGCCAAAGTTAAATGCCGTATGCTGAACCTGTGTAGTATCCATCTAGAGCAGTGGTTAGGGTTGCCACCCGTACTTTATAATAAAGTATTGTACGTTATTTCTGGTAATTGTACTCTATACTTTGTGACAACAATAAAGTACGCGAAAATACTTTATGATTTTGAACATACTGCTTGCAGCAACGGTAAATAGTTGAACAGATGTACAGTACAGCCAACCAGTTGCAGACTATTAGAATTATCGATGCAACTGGTTGGCTGTACTGTACATCTGTTCGAAAATACTTTATTTCGCACGATTTGATTTCTCTGGGATTTAAAACAGTACGTTATCCACTAGTGCCCAATCAATAGGTTCCCAGCGCCACTTGAACGCTAATTTTTGATAATTTTTGAACGCAACCTAATATCAAATGTCAACATTATCAATGTCACTATCGTGTCAAAACTTTTTGTTGTGTGTAAAGTGGTTTGAACGCAATAAGAATACGATTAATCGGTTTTATAGATTTATGTTATAGTAAATCATGGGCAAGGACAACTTCAGTAAACAAAATACTCCACGTACACCTACAAAACGTAATTTTGATACTGAAACGGGTGAAATAGATAATAAATATGTTACACTGAAAAAAAAAATATTATTTATTTGTAAAGCCTTAGAGTTGAATGGTTTGATTTTAATGACACTAACTGGTTATTTACATTTGGAAATATAAATTTAAAGAGGATTGCTGAATTTGAAATTGTTAACATAATAGAAAATTTCAAATTGCAAAAAGCTAATATAGATATGGATTATCTTTATGGAGAAATTGCTTTATTAAACAAACTTTATGATCAGATATATAGTTCTAAAGGTTTGTCGGAATTATCTACTGCACAAAAATAGCAGCAAGTATTTAATAAGACTGATGATAATTTTGCAAACTCGTATAAAGCAATTTCATTTTTACTGTCTATTCCCTCCACGTCAGCATTCACAGAGAGAGTTTTTTCTGTAATGAATTGCAAATGGTGAGACGAAAGAAACACAGCGTCTCTGAATCTGATAAAAAACAAATTATTTATTTACATTAACTTAAATATAGACTGTAAAAATGCTTTGCAATTGTTTAGCAGTGATAATAATTTGATAAAACTTGTGAAAAGTAATAAAACATATGTTTTTAAGCATAATAATAAACAAAAATAAATTGTACTTTATATCGCCCCTATGTACTTTTTTTCCCTTACATTTAATAACCAATGTACTTTATTTTCAATAAAAAAAGGTGGCAGCCCTTTTTAAAGCAACAAATTTTTTGCCAGCGTTCATCATCTTCCGCATCCCATCGTTAGAGAAGTCTTGCTATTACTCCGAGAACCGCAGTGTCTTGAAAAATTACTGTTTCTTTATCTCGGGGAAAGGAGTAAGCATGTGTGATCTGGCAAACAGGACAAAGAAGGTGAAAATTTTCAAAGCTACACAGGTGATCTTGGGGAGCATTTGCCCAGTGCGTCACTAGTAGAAGACAAGATGACTTAGCTAATTAAATCGTTTCTCATTTATCGCATCTCACGGCTTTGAAGAAGGCAGCAGGATGTTAATAAGGGCAGCTGGATTTGTTACTGGTGGGAAGCGGGCAAAGAGAGACCTGGTAGTGTGAATTATACAGTGGGGTTTAGGTCTGGAGAAAGAAAAAATTGTCTAGGTTGCTGCCAAACAATTTTCTACAAAACAGAGAAAAAATTCCTCTTCTTGCTGTTTTTTTCATCCTAGCTTTCTGAAACTTCTTGCTCATTTGCACTTTTTAGATTGTTGATAGACGTAACAATAACCGCATCTTAAAGTACAAAGATATTTCTTCTTTCTACTATGATGAAGTGAACATCCACTGCAGAAATTCCGGTGGAGTTTTTTTCTCAAGTAAAAGTTAATGATTAATTTTATATGTAATTTCATAGCTAGTATTAACATGATTCCTGACCATTTCTATTGTTGTTCCACATAGACGAAAGCCTCTTTTCCTCTAACCAGCTCAAGATCATTTATGATTAATAGCATACAGAAAAAGACTTTCCTTTCTGATTTCAATCAGGGGATTCATTTCATCATGCAAATGGAGGGTCCAGTTAACTTTTTCAAATGATGGATACTGACAACACGGTGAGCCTTGTCCATAATACAGGTTATTGAAATCTACCAACCTCTGAAAAACGTTGGCCCCGGCAGCATAGTGGCTAGCGCTCCCAGTTTGCCCTGCTGAAAATTGAGTCTTCGGTATAGTTGTAAGTTATCTGGCCGTATGGTTTAATCTGCCAGATAGCCTTAAAAAAGACACTTAATAATTTTTTTCTAAATGTTACTTTGCAGTTTACAGCGCCATGCACTTAAATGTCCGTCAAGAGACATATTATGTAAATCTGAGTAGTTTCGTGGAGAAAATTAAAAGCTTACGATACCCACTGGTACAAATAATAATTCAGAAATTGTAGCAAATATAATTCAATAATTATTTAGTTACATTTTTATATTGTTTTAAATATTTTACTCTAAAAGTAAAATTTTTCCGAAATTATAATGAAAAGGCAAAAAGGCCAGTCATAGAAAATTACCCATTGTATTTGACCCATATGTAGAGATATGCTACGTACTGCTAATCGCACAAAGACTTACACGACTCATTTGTAGGTGGTGACCCTTCATAACTACAGCGCCAACAGAACGTAAATCCTAACTAAAAAGTATGAAACTTGAAGGAATTAATCTGAGATTATGTAAAAAACCTTATATATATTATGTATCCCTACCTATATTTAACTTTTCAGCCGCCACTACCTAGCACAGATCATTGGTATTTGTATGTGGTAGTAACATGGAGTTTCCTATAGTGAACAACGTTGGCCGAACGCCGTTTGCGTGTCGGGGTGTGGGATATATGGCGGTTAAAAGTGGTCGATGTAGGGCTATCTCATATTTCGACCGTAGACTTATGTCCCTATGCTTATCTTTCCTGCCACAACTACATAGCCTAGACCATTGGTGTTTGTGTGTGGTATAATAGCCTAGAGTCTCCCCTCGTGCACTATGGTGGTTACATGTCAATCAAAATTCTTTACAAACACGAATGAAGTCGTGGGCACCAGCTAGTAAAGAACTAAAACTACGCTTCCAAATGCTCGAAATTAATTAATCAAAAGCAACCCTTCTTTCATTCGATTACTTTATACTAATTGATTTACTATTTAAATACTACTTTTTGACTGTATTATGACAATTGATTTTATTTTTCAATCTTTCGTATTAATAAAAGTATTTGTGCGAAACCATTACTTAAAGATTTGACGCTAACTTTGGCGGTATACCTGGATTGATTGGTGCAAGCATCGCACTATGATCGTCACTTACTGGATCTCAAATAAAAAAGTATGTTCTTAGTGACCTAGTTTCAAGATGGTCGGAATTTCTCCTCTCTAGAGGCTTAATATAACCCAGAAATCCTACCTAGTAGAGAGGCACTACAATTTAATCTGGATTCTGAAGAACGAAACTCCTGGGGCGCTTCACGCAAAAAGAAAGCTTTGCATGGCTCCACAGCGCGATTGTTCTTAAGGCTAACGATTCTCGCTCCGCTTTTTTTTACATAATATTGAGTCTACTTCAGGTCAGTGAAGTCACTTCCAACAGCGATCATCTTCTTGACGACATATCTTTGTTCTTTGAGTTACTTAGTAATGTCGTAGTCAACAAATTCCGTGGCCAAAATGACCAAAAATAAAGGTTTGAAAACTGAAACTAATGCACGGTTGATGTTATGAGATTTAAAAAGTTTTCAGTTACGTTATGTTAATAAGAGAAAAAAAACCTAATATTGATGCTTTTTCTTTCCATCTTTTTTGTTTCGGAATTTATGCTTCGCCAACTACAAAGTCATTAGAGGCGGGAATTGATTGAAGACAAAGAACAGGAAGGAATTCGGCCATGTACTTCTGAAGGAACCATCCCGGCGTTCGCCTCCATTGATTTGAGGAAACCATGGAAAACCAAAATTTGGATGGCCGGGCAATTATCTGAATGCCATACACGAGTATTACCACTCGCCCACCAGGCTGGTGCAGAACCTTTGAGAGACGATCATAAGGGAGCGTGCATAAACCACGTAGCTCCATTTTGGCCTCCTGTGAACCCCCCCCCCCCCCCCCTTAGCCCGACGTGGCTTTTGCCTTTAAACCCCCTCCCTTTTGATTCCAGATTACATTTTGTACTGTTTTCTCTTGTAAGACTATTGTAAATCACATAGGGGAAATGGGGGGGGGGGTCCGGCGAAATCTCACGAAATCTCACCAAGGGAGAGGTAGAGGGGGACGACGGAAATCCCACGTGAGGTTTTGAAATTCTTGTAGAATGGCAGAGCTAAAAAAAAGGCTACAAATGACGCGAAAGTCGATTTTAGGGGGGTAAAAACCGACTTTAGGGGGTTGTAACCGCTCTTGGAGCATGAGACAAAAAAAAAAAAAGTCTCAAAAAGTTGCGAGGTCCTCACGTCATTTTACAGGAGGGTCCAAATCTCACGAAGTCTCACTAGAAAGGGGGGGAGGTGTTCGGAATGCCGGAAAAACACCTCACGTAATTAATGGACACCCCATACGGAAATAATTAAATGAAGGAAATAAATATTCGGATGCAATGCCTCATTTTAATTGTGAAAAATGATATGAATTGAAAGCTACGTGGCCTGACTCGGAACCCCTCCCCCCACGTAGCGCAGCGTAGCGTTCCAGCCAACCCCTTCCCCCTCCCTAGAACGAGCCACGTAGTTTATGGGCTCTCCCTAAGGTAGTGAGGAGACAACTATAAAACGGCATATGCCAACGACATAAAGTTGTTCAGGCATTTTATTTTCACAGAAAAACTGCTGTCAATCCATTATTTTTTGTTAGGTGCCATCTGATGTAAACATTCTATTTGAAGAGTGGTCGAATATCTTGGTTGTAAGGTGCCTTGCTGATTATTCAGTTTTCCGAATTGAATCCAGGGATAGCTGGAATTTTTAAGGGTCCATTAACTGACATTACCCTTAGAAAAACTTCCTAAAAACTTAAGTCTTTAAAGCTTCACCATATTTTGAAAACCAAGATTATTGCTTCAGAGAAACCACATTTAGTTACTAAACAGCAAATTTTTCGCAAAGTATTATTTCTCAGACACGTTTCACTGAACGCAGAAGGCTCAAATTCACGAGTAACTTCAAAATAAATAACTGATCGTACATTTTGAAACTAAATACCTACACCAATCAATTCAAATTCACAAATTATAAATATTTGAAATATAAACCGACAAATGTGACAAAATCGAATGATTCATACTTGAAATTCAAACTAGCTACACACTATAGAATTTTTAACATTGAATTCACTGCGGCAGACTTTGATCTCTAATTTAATGAATGTTTTCACTATTTTAGAGCTAATTCAATAAGCGTCATTCTTCTATCGTGTTGGTAACAGGTGTAGAGAGTTTCGTGAAATCTCATCGCTCTTTCAGTTATTTAATTTTTCTGTAACTTAATACTGTGATTGGCATAAAATCATTAACTGCTTTCTGTGTACTGCAGCAGCCAAAACCACTTTAACATTTATGCTTTTCGACCGAGTTATTTTTCATTCATTCATTCCTTTCGAACACCGCATGTAACAATAAACATATGAAACAATTGATAGCAAATATACTATAGGAATTCTGTGCTTTACTTATAGGAAAGTACAATATTTACGCATATCTCATTAACTGCACGATTTAAGAACGAACATGCTGCGAACATCAGAATCGGAATACAGGTACGGCGCATTGGCTGATGGAAACTTAGAACTGACGGCCATTTTGTGTCATTCGGAAGAGGAGGCCCCAACGTATTGGCATCAGGGCCGGCGCTAGGAATTTCGGGCCCGGGATATGGGCAATGGGCGGATTCTTGGCCTCGAGACCTGGGGCCCCTGCATTGACCCGCTTACCCCCCCCCCCCAACCCCTAGCGCCGGCCCTGATTGGCATTCACTCTCTCCTTTTCTCCACAACAAAAAAAAAAAAGAAAAAAAAAAACAAAACAAAAAAAAGATTGGAATTAACCCAATCTACACTAATACTATAAATGCAAAAGTAACTCTGTCTCTCTGTCTGTTACATTTCCATGACTAAACGGCTAAAACTATCTTTATGAAATTTGACAAAGAAATACTAGACATCGGACAGAGCATACTTTCTCAGGGATAAATAAGTATTTTGTATGAAATTTTGAAAACTAACCGAACGATGACAGACGGATAGCATGTTTAAGTCTCTGTAATGTTATATCGTTCACTCAGGCTTTGTTTCTCTCGTAGTCACTTTTTGTATGATCCTTTCTTAAATTGCATGTCTAGGGAACACCCATAAACTACGTGGCTCGGTCTAGGGGGAGGGGGAAGGGGCTGGCTGGAAAGTTACGTTGGGCTACGTGGGAGAAGGAGGGTCTACCAGCCAAGCCACGTTACTTTTCATTCATACTATTTGTCACAGTTAAAATCAGGTGAATAACACACAACAGCGTATGGATATTTATTTCGTTCATTTAATTCTCTCCATATGTAATTTGTGCTTTTTGGGACTCCTTTTACGTAACTTACAGCTTTATATATCCAGTTCTAACAATAAAACTACAATTCCATACGTACGAAGTCGTCTACACAGTTACAGTCGGTTCATCAATAAAGAAAGGTCCGTAAACTTTCCGCCGGGATACGGCACAAAAAACATTGATTTTAGGGGAGTCTCGTTGCACTTGTACGATCTCTTGAGGATTTTCTGAGCCCCAGATCCGCACATTATGAGTGTTAACATGTCCACTGAGGTGAAAGGTCGATTCATCACTGAAGACAACATGATGTAGAAAATCTTCATCGTCATGTAACAACATTTCGTTAGCGAATTTGGCACGTAAACCATGGTCTGCAGGCTTTAGAGCCTGTAACAACTGTAAACGGTAAGGACGTAGTTGCAAGCGTTTCCTTAAAACTTTCCAAACAGTCGACTTAGAAATTTCTAATTCGCGACTAGCCTTCCCAACGACTCTCTCACTCGCTCAACAGTCTCTTCGCTAACTCTTGGTCGTCCCGCGCTCTTCCCTTTACAAAGGCAGCCTGTATCTTCAAACTGATGATACCATCTACGGATGTTATTGTCACTTGGAGGATCACGCCCGAACTTAATGCGGAACGCACGCTGCACAGTAACTACAGATTCAGTCTTTGCAAACTGTAAAACACAAAACGCTTTCTCTTCACTAGTCGCCATCTTTGCTACTACCGCATTCTAGCGGATCGCAGCGGAAACATTTCACGCACATGCGCACTAGTGCCAACGAACAAAACTGTTTGAGATGCTCTTTCATTTGACATATCATTTATAACTGTAAGGATAATGTAATAAATCTTATAAAGCATTAAAACCCCGATATTCATTTGTGGACACCCTGTATATTCGTAATACCAGAACTGATGAAATGAAGAGCTCACCCCCGCCTTTTATGTGTGACACGGAAACGCAAGGCAAGCTTTGTGACAGCAAGCGAGAACTATTGACGTCGCAATATGTGTCGGTCAGTTGTTACAGCAACAGGAAGTTGCGTCTGATAGGGCTGGAGCAGCTGGCGTGGCGTTTCACATGTAGAGTCAGTTAGAACCAACCCGCTTGAGCCCTGATAGCGAGGCTGCAGCAGGAAGTGGACACTGCTTATCTTCCTGGGAAAGCTTTTGCTGCATTCCTCAAAGGGTAGCTTAGACGTGCCAGTTTCACAACTGAAAACATCAAACGCAACAAAAACGTTCGAGTCTGTGTCATGGGCTGTATTGTCAGTTTCGATATGCACGCATTTGCGCCCTAAAACAAGATTTTAGCTTCACTTTCAATACTGGAAACGTTCCACACTGTGTCGTGTCCATGATTCGCTATATCTTTATTAAGACGCATCCAGAAAATACAAGACTGTGTCATTATAATTTGTCTCTGCATAGAATCCTTCTTCCACAAGTTATTCGATAAGTATTTCTAACATAATGTCTTTTGAGTTTAATGAAGTCACTGATACATGTTCTTAAACATGGAAATTCTGATTCTCCTCATTTAATCATGTCGACTCTGCCGCCGCAATATTGATTTGCTCATACCTTCACCAAAAACTTAATTTCATGAAGAGTTTCGTTTGCCGTTTGGTCTCTAGCTTATTGAGTTGAGAAATCGTATTATAGATGTCATTTCCAACAGAAACGCAATTAATTTGAAGCTCTCAGAAACTTGTTAATAACGACTAGAAGTTAATTAGCTTTTACTTGAGTCGAACTTTTCCTTTGAGACAAAGAGCATTGCCTTACGTGCATCCTTCTAATTTAATACTTTCAGCTGCAGATACAAATGCGATTGAAATTGCACTGACGAATTCATTCTCGATCCTTGTCCACAATCACATCCAACCATATGGCTGCTAACTGTAAAATTCATGCGAGTAAATATATGCTAGTTGATTATTGTGCTATAAACGTTATACCTACTCGGAGGCGACAGTATCTTTCAAGATGTTCGAAAGATTCCAGAGAGATGCGGCAAGTTCGTTTTCAAGAAATGGAAACGGTACTTGAGGATCGGCTAATTTCTAATCGTTGATTACTGCACCACGGACGGAGCGTGGTGGTTGAACGATAACGTTCTGGCGTCGCATTCGGGGGATGGGATGGGAGGGGGGGGGGGAAGCGCCAGTTCGAATCCCCGCCCTCCCATCCAGATTTGGGTTTTCCAGAGATTCCTATAACCTCTTCAGTCCCAAGCTCATAATAAAAGCGCAAGAGAACTACTATTGTGTTATTTACTTTGTGTTAATGCTAGTTAACAATGAATGACCATTAATTTTTTTGAAACAATAACTAATTTTTTATAGATGCTATATATATGATACCTCGGGAGTCAAGCAGGAAAATTATACACACAACTTTACTGCTTCATGTTACTTTTTTTTTTTTTTTCGAATCACCCATCTTTGGGGTACGTCAGATCAATCACTTTTTGGATGCTTGCGTTTTCTTCTTCTCCCAGTATTTCTTCATTCTATCTGATCTCTTCCTTCTTTCCTCTTCTGAAATTTGAATCGGTTTTCTGGTGTTTATCGCAACTTGGAACCTCTTACTTTTGTCTTTGGTCACGGTCATGTTACTTTATTTCATGGAAAAAATATATTTTTTTACCTTTATTTCAACGAGCCATGTTGTACAGCTGCAGGATCCCAAGTTTCCAATCAGGGCTGCCAAAAGCAGAAGATCGAACATAGGGGGCATCCACAAATTACGTGAGGTGTTTTTCCGGATTTCTGGACCCCCCCCTCCCCCCTGGTGAGATTTCGTGAGATCTGGTCCGTGAGAACCCCCCTAGAAATCGCCCTCGAAACTTTTGTAGACTTTTTTTTTTTAGGTCACACCCTAACTTTTTTGACGAAATACCCTCCTAAAATCGACTTTGGCGCAAATTGTAGACCTTTTTTTTGGCTCTACTGTCCCCAAATTTTTCGCAAAATCTCACGTGAGATTTCCGTAGACCCCCCCCCCTCCCCCCTAGTGAGATCTGGTGAGATTTCGCCGGATCCCCCCTCCCCCTATTTCACCTCACGTAATTTATGGATGCCCCCATATGAGCTGTGAGAAGTGCGATGTATATTGTATATGATACGATAGGCCAGAAAAGGTTCAGCTGAGCAGTGGCCCAAGAAAAAAATAATTTCTGGAGGTATCATATATGATACCTCGGGACTGAAGAGGATAATCACTCCAGTTGAGTGCCGGTATGGTTCCTTCAAAAGGCCATGGTTGAATTCCTTACCGTTCCTTACCCCCAGTCCTTTCTCAACTCTAATGACCTTGACGCCGAGGAGGCGTAAAGCCAAAAGAAGTCCACGCTATGTGATGTCCGTTTAACCACTAGTCCCGCTCCCAGAAGGAAAAGCTACTAATAGCTTCTCTGACCCACATGGACGAAGTCACAGGAATTACTAATTTTTCAAAAAGAATGGATTCGCCGATGAGCAATGTTGTATATCGGCATTGTTTTGTGAAAAGTGCAGCTGAAATTAGAACTGTATAAGTAAACAGAGATAATATGGAACAAATGATTGAGGACGTAGATTGTATGGCATATCTGAAGATAAAGAGATTTGCTCTTTATAGGAATGATCAGCAACGCTCTGACCTGCCATTCGGAAGGATACAGGTTCAAATCCCCGTCGGGAAATCCAGTTTTTCGGTTTTCCATTGTTTCCCGAATTCATTTCAAGCGAATACCAGCATGGTTCATACAAATTGGACATTACTTCCAGATCTGTGCCTCCAACTCTTTCCCACCTTTAATGATCTCGAAATCGACGAGAGTTAAGACCTGAACCAAAAAAATCTTTGTTTGTAGAAAGAAAGGATGGTATCAAGGGAATCCTTTGACTAGGGCCGCATTTAATCATAGGCTACCTAGGCTGCAGGGGAGCGTCCACAAACCACGTAGCTGCATTTTGGTCTCCTGTTAACCCCTCCCTCTCCCCCCACTTAGCTCGAAGTGGCTTTTTCCTCTACCCTTCCCCACCCCCACGTAGCACGTAGCTTTTTTCCCTTTTGATTCCAGATGACATTTTGCATTGTTTTCTCTTGTCAGACTATTGTAAATTACTTACCGAGATAATTAAATGAAGGAAATAAGTTTTCACATGCTGTTGTGTGTTCTGTACCTCATTCTAACTGTGAAAAATAATATGAATGGAAAGCTACGTGGCCTGGCTCGGAAACCCCCTCCCTCTCCCACGTAGCGCAGCATAGCCTTCCAGCCAATCCTTCTCCCCTCCCTAGACCGAGCCACGTAGTTTATGGACGATCCCAAGCCCATGGGTTCGCACCACAAAGAAGGGGACCCCGCACCACATATACAGCCCTCCCCGTGACTGACGAGAGAAAAAAACTGAAATTAAATTGAAGGGGTATTTTTGAATGTACAATTTATTCCTATAATCTGTATTCTTTTGTTCCTGTTTATGCAAAACTTAATAGCGATGCTGAATGTTATGTTGTTTTTAGGTAGCTTCTCCGACCCGTGAATGTTGTGCTGCCAGTTCCATAGAAGTAATTGTAACAGAGGGTATGTGGCGTCAGTCTCGAAGGGAATAGCTGCTCCAGACGCAAAAAACTAGGAGATGGATTCAGAGAAAATAATGCTCCTTGTATATCTGATAGCATTATAATTGAAACGAAGGAACCCACTAGTGTGGCTCAGTTGATTGAGGCGCTGCGTACTGGATCTGGGAGGTAGAATGGGACCGGGAACGAGTTCCGAATTCCCTCACCCCCCCCCCCCTTTCCCGCGTACCGCCATCCTGACTTTGGTTATCAGGCGGTTTTCTGCAGCCACCTCATTAATTACACATTTCACAAACAAAACGTACAGAACATAGTTACACCTTTCACAGACAGATGGCAACACTTCATTTCCCCCTTTAGTACGTAGGACGACCTTGCAGTAGATATAAAATGCTTGGTATCGGCAAGGACATGTGCTCCAAATTTTACCAGGCCAATGATTAGTAAAATTCGCCTAATGCGACCGATCGCAAAATGTTGGGAAAAGGTGGTGAAGAAGGAGATGATAAATGAAACGAAAGCTATTAATCGCGAATCTAAATGATTAAAAATCACGTAAATAATTTGAAAGTGATGGACAGAAGCAGTAAGCCTAAACAGACTGGTAGTTATAGGTGTTTTCGGTTAAGAAGATTCCTAATGCAATTAAGCTCCTTGGAAGGATAATATTTGTAAACATAACGTTTAGTTAAAATATACTTTATAAAATACTTGTTTTAACAGGCCACCAGCAGTGTTATAAACTGCGTATTTCCTCATATCTGGCGATTTTACTGCCAATACAATGTTTGTTGAGTTTGGAGAAATGAGAGACTCTGAAATGGATAAAAAAAAAAGTCGTT